>OX457085.1:41805208-41829878 GCA_949752835.1 Empis stercorea
AGCTCAACTTCCAAATTTGAGCTCAATCGGTCAAGCCGTTTAGGAGTTATGGGCAGGTGAGGATATATATATATATATATATATATATATATATATATATATATATATGTATACTGGAAGTGTGAATTCATAACAGGGAAAGTAAAAAAAATGCCGCAACCGAACTACTGATCAGTAGTTTTATAATTATGGGCTTTTTTTAAATTCAATAAATGCATATTTGGAGTATATGTTGCACTCTCTAGCCGCAGAAATTAAAATTATAATTGTGATTTTATACTACTATTTAACGCCGTCTTTCCCATAGTGCTAAATGTGCTAAGCACAGGGCGCCGTGGATTTAGGGGCGCGCCGTAAAGTTTGGTTAGTCACATTTTCACATTACAAAACATTGCAATTTTCCAAATTTGAAAAATTTCCCCAAGAGGCCTCTGGCTCTGATTGAAAATAATCGATTATATTTTCTTAAATCCTGTCGGAAAAAATCAATAAATTATATTTTTATAACTAACCCTAATGTAGTTTGAAGAAAGTGTAGTTTGTAGCGCAAGCTTTATCAGAACGAACCCTGATGATATGTCAATTAATTGAAATTTATACAAATTTTTGTTTTGATTTATTTAAAACGGTATAAGGTACAGTTAAACAGACAAGAATTTTTTTATCGATGGACAGAAATAAAGATTTGATAAAACCATAATATATGTATATATAGTAAGCATTTTGTATATTTATGGCCGTATGACATTGGCTTGACAAAATCCAAAAAAAAAACTAAAAAATGTCTCTTTGTGCGACTGAAACACAAATATTTTTCAATGAGAGACAACTATAGTGTCGTATTGATGCTGTCAAATATATTGTTTTTGTTTTTTAATCTGTCAAAGATATTTCGCTGCTCGAATACTTGTTAGACTTCTTGGTCCGTGTTTAAAGACGGGTCCCGAAGATAACTGGCACGGCTCCATGTCCATCTTATAATATAATGACTATGAAAATTACTATGGATATAATTTAACTCTTTTATATTAGTATCTAAAAAAATTTATTATAATTAAAATATTTTACCTAGTTAAAAAAAAATTTCATGTGGGAAATAATCTAAATTTCATGAAATTTAGATTATATTTAAATAAAAAAGAATATATCAATATTGAACAATCTTTTCTGTTTGAAAAAATGAAATACTTGAAATAATAAAATATCATTATGATACACCCCTTGGTGGTCACTTGGGAATAGTAAAAACATATAATAGATTGGCTAGATATTATTTCTGGAAGAACATGCTTAAGTCAATTAGGAAATATATCGAAACTTGTCCTAAATGTCAGAGAACAAAGAGAGGTAAAGTTACTAAAATGACTATGGCAATCACGGATACTGCTAAGCGTCCTTTTGATAAGGTATATTTAGATATTGTGGGTCCGTTCCCAATTACGTACAATGGCAACAAATATATCCTCAGTTTCCAAGACGATCTGAGCAAAATGTTAGATTGTATAGCGATCCCAAATATGGAAGCTACGATAGTAGCTAACGCTTTTTATAAAAACATAATTTTAAGGTATTCTATAATCCCGAAAAGATTGATCACAGATCAAGGAACAAATTTCACAAGTCAGGTTTTGAAAATCTTGTGTAAAATTTTAAAAATTAAAAAAATAGAAACAACTGCTTATCATTCGCAGTCTAACGGGTCCTTAGAACGAAGACATGGGCCCCTGGTGGAATATCTTAAAATGATTGTCTAGAAAAATATTCAAGATTGGGACGAATGGCTTGAAGAGGCAGCATTCACGCATAATCATACGCCTCATGAAGCAACGAAATTTTCACATCTTTTCGTACTATATGAATTTTGGAGATCCATTACCTATATCGTTAGAGAAAAGTAGAACCCGTGTATAACAACGAAAATTTGGGAGCCGTAATAAAGTATAAACTTCAAACTATACACAAATTTGCTAGAGAACATTTAAAACAAAGTAAAATTAAAGCTAAACAAAATTATGATAAGAATGCGAAAATAACAACATATAAAAAAGGAGATAAAGTCAAAGACAATAAATTGAGTTTAAATTGGTCTGGGCCGTATCCCGTCAAAGACAATAAATTGAGTTTATATTGGTCTGGGCCGTATGAAGTGTTTGAGGTACCTAACGAGCTCAATAGTATAATCAAGGTAAGAAAAAGACTTAGAAGGGTACATAATAATAGATTAAAATTGTGGAAAGAAAATACTTAATCCCTAATAAATAATAAAGTTTTTTTTGATTATATTGATTTCGATAATATCGATAAATGATTCCGAATTTGTTTTATATATATATTTTTATTAGTCAATATTTTTATATTTAGTAAAAAAAAATTTTTATAACTAAGTCTATTTTATTTTTTATAATCATTACCTGCATGAAGGTAATAATAATAGTTAATTTTAATTTGGTTGCTTGCAGGTGCAAAAATGTATATATTATTATTATTATTCTCAATATTGGTTGAAATGGCGCGTGGGTTACCTTTGGAGAATATTAAAGTTGAAAATACTGAAGTAATATTCGAAAACTGTGGTCGAGTGATCGAATATAAGGATGAGTTGCGAATATTTACGAAGCTAAAGGTAACAAATGAAGCCGAGATACATGATTTTTTAGTTAAGTTAGAAAATAAATTAGATAATAAATGTAATAATACAGTAAGCTCTAGAAATACTAAAAGTTGTAAACTTTGGAAAAATGAATTCGCACTATGGACAAATAAAATTAGAAAACTGACTACCGGACTGAATCATTTTTTCAAGAGAACAAAAAGGGGAGCTATTGACATTATAGGAACTTTATCCAAGACATTATTCGGGACAATGGATCAAGCTGACTCGGACAGAATTTATCAAACTTTAGACAAATTACAACAAAGCGGTTGTGGCAATGTTGGAATTACTAGACAAGGAAACGGCGGTTGTGGCTTCAAATTTTGAATTCATGAGACAAGTAACCGGGAATCTATCTAGTTAAGCAATAGAAATGGAAGATACAATCGAAAAGCTAAGTAATACAATGCAAAATAATTTAGCGATAATTAGACCTAGACAAAATATCAGTTTTCAAATTTAAATAATTTTCAAATGGAAGAACATGAACCTCGGGAATTGAGTGTAACAACCAAGCCGATCTCTAGAATAATCCGCCCTATAAGACCTGAAGAACTTAATAAAGAATTCGCGAAAAGAAGCACTCCTACAAATCTCGGATGAGATAAGAAAAACAAAAGAAAACCAAGCCAATATGCTATCGTTAAAATTGATGTCCACTTCGAATTCGATAGTACTGAGTATAATACTTATCATAATTATATATTTTATTGTAAAGAAATGTAGAAAAAGAAAAAACGCCGCTGACAGGGAAAAGGATAGCGATATGCGGAGACAAAATTCACAAGAACGACGACGAAGAAATTCGACTGACCGATCACAGACAGACAGTTACGAGCAACCATCTACTACTATGAACAGAAAAAATTACCGATCTAGACTGACCCCACCTAACGAACGGTCACCGCCACCGCCTATAATGTCACCAAAAACGCCTCCCTCTAGAATAACGCCAAAACTGACACAACAACAAGGACAAACTATATTGTCTGACGAAAATGTAGGTTCCCAAATATTATCTTTCCGGGACTAATAATAAAATTATTTAAATTTTTTTTCTATTTTTTTTTACCTTTTTGAATAAATTGCAGTTTCGACATTAACTTAATCATTTCTATTTATTTTAATTGTATTATATTCAAATTTGATTCAAAATTTTCATTCGATAACAAAATTAAAAGTCGAACCCTAAAATTATTTTTTGTAAATAAACAAAAAAACGGAACCCTTTATATAATCTTAAATGATAACAGAAGAGAATATCAGGTTACCCATATAAAAAAAGGGAGTTTGAAAACACATTGCTAAACGTTAAAAATTATAAGTGGAACTCTACAACAACAAAATTAAAATTATATTCAGTAAAAATAATAGAAAAGCAGAATCCTATATACAATTTTTTTAGTGATAAATAAAAAAATATATCAGGTTACTATATAAAGATTTATTTTTTTTCATATACATATATATGTATATCCATATTACTGTTAAATTGGTACAATTGATACAAAATTATAAGATTTAAAAAAAAAAAATTTATATACAAATTTTAAATATAATTTAATATAAATTTTCAAACATAAAGAAAAATTTTAGAAAATTTTTAAACATTATTGCTCTTAACAATTTTTTTTACATTTAGATCATTTACTCTGCCGAAATTGTTTTTTCTTAACGTTTTTTATTTTTCTCACACTTTTAACTTTATGTCGAGAGCACCTCAGATGGTCCTGGTAGTGTGCCTCTCGACCAAAGGTTTTACCACATGGCCTTCACTTCCAGAATCTTATGTTCATATGGATTCTTATGTGCCGGTTCAGATTTCCGCAGCGATTGGTGGTATAATCACAGTAGCAGCACACGAAGCACCTACCACTGCTGCACCGCGGAATCCTCACTCGGCACACCCTGGAGGTCTGGCACACTACCAGAGGCGTCTCGACATTAACAAGGTCTTCCAAATATTCTCTACGATCACGACTTTCCTTTACTGATTCCACGATCATGTTTTCTAGGTTTTCTAAATTATTAATAAAAAAGGGGGGTAAATAAAAGAGAAAAAAAAGAGAGAAGCAACAAAATGTAGTACCTGATCCTTCTCCTTCAATGAAATCTCCTTCAATAAAATCTTCTTCAATAAAATCTCCTTCAATAAAATCTCTTTCATTTTGCACTTCTCTTTCTTCTTTTTCTTCACTTAAACATTCCGTTTCTTCTGTTTCTTCTTTTCCTTCTTCAAATAAACATCCTTCCTCTTCTTTTCTTTTAAAATAATCTTCCACTTCTTTTTCAGTCAATAACTGCAACACTTCCAACCCTTCAATAAAAACAAAATCCCGTACACTCACAAAATTCTCAAATACTGTAAGAAAAATAAACAAATTTATAAATAAAATATATTAATTCTAATAACTCTAATAATAAATTAACTTACCTCCCGATTTTTATATATAAAAAAAAATTTATTTATGAATTTAAAAAAACACAAAAAATTAAGAGACCCGTCCGCTTTAATTGACAAAATACAATTAAAATAAATAGAAAAATTGAATCCTAAATTTATTTTATTAAAATGCACTTTTGCAAAAATGCATATAATAATTTTTTTTTCTTCTTTTGATTAAAATGCTATTATAAATATACCTAAGCTTAACACAAAAATTATACAAAAAAATAAATTTTTCGATGACCCTTTTTTTTGTCCCAGTCCGTTGTAATTTTGGAATTAGTAATTTGATTATTTCTTTTTAAATAAAAAAAAGAAAATAATATAAATTTTTTACATATATATATTACTACACAAGATTTTATTACGATAAGTAAATACCACATCCAATTCATTGTAATAATTGAAGTAACAAAATGTTGATAGTAAATAATGATAATATAGAAATTTATATAGAAAACTAAGAATAAATAAATGTAACATGAAATATTTAATTTTAAGAAAGATTAAATTCGCCCTTTGCAAATCAAATTCGCCCTTTTGCAATCAAATTCGTCCTTTTGCAAACCAAATTTACCCTTTTGCAAATCAAATTCAACCGGTATTAAAAAATGATTCGAAAATTCTATTTTTTTACTTTAGAAGTACAGTAAAAATTATATAAACGCAAGTTATAGAAACGATTTTTGAAAAATAATTGCATTTACAGAATTAAAAATTGTTGCGATAGAGACATTTTTAAAGTGTTTTTTGTATTTTTTTTTTTGTTATAATTTTTTTAACAATTATTTTGTTATTATCTGTTTTAACATTGTTGTAAAGTACATAAACAAAAGTACTGAAAAAATCAATGAAAAACTAATAGTCTAAATTAAATTAGGGCGCCAAAAAAATGTCTAGAAATTCTAATTTTCCTATAAAAAAGTTAGCCAAATTAGATGGAACTTCATATTTCGTTTCTTGGCGAACCATTAGAAAAGTTTAAGGAGACCCAAAGACCAAAGATAAACCAAGAAGTGGTCGTCTAAACTATCCCGTGGACAGAAATTTAGAAGAAAAAATATGGGGGTCCTTAATAAAAAAATTTTTGCAGATCGGACGAGATGTGGCCGAAAAGAGCCATACAACTAAGAGAATGGTCCAAAGGATGAAAAAGAGAAATGCTATGCAGACCTTAAGGAAGCAAAAAAAAAAAACCAAAATAACCACCAAACTATTCAACGAGAACATTTGATTAGCAAAGGAACTGTATAATTTCTTTTTTTGAGAACTTTTCAGTACAACCCTTATGTTTGATTTGCATACAAATTCAATGCTTTAACCGCAGAATTCATTAAATGATCTAATAATACTGCACCACATAATTCTAAATGTGGAAGGGTTTTCTTTATTTTTATTGGGGCTATTCTTGTTTTATATTTATATTAACGGAAATAAATCCTACATTATTTGCAGTTATTACTTTGGTATATATTACTGCTCCAAAAGCATTTTCAGACGCGTCAAATATACTATGCAAGTCTATCTTACTCGAGGATGTTATTATAAGATTCCATCTGGGTATACTAATTTTTTCAACCATCTTTAGTTCATCTATTAATTTGAACCATTTTCTCTTTGTTTCTTCTTGAACTTCCTCATACCAATCACATTTTGATTTCCATAATTCTTGAATTATGAGTTTTGCTTTTATTGCAATTGGTGATGACTAGCTTAGTGGGTCGAATAATTTTGCAACACCTGATGAAATTGTGGTTTTGATAGGATTTTTATTTTATTTTAGTTACTTTGAATTTAAATTCATTTAAATTTATTTTTAATTTTAAAGTTACTTTGAATTTAAATTTTTATTGACTCTCCATCATTTATTTCAATTCTAAAATTATCTTTGTTATCATTTGGTAAATTACTTATAATATTTGAATCATCGCCTGCGAATTTTATTAACTTAAATCCACCCAACTTTTTCTTCTTCACTAGAACTTCTCTATTTGGTCCTTCAGCTCTATATATGAAATCATGCAAGTTATATCATTACTTTTCCCGTTTGATCTGCTAATACGACCAGATATATCGAACCAATTTCAGTTTTTTGCGCTAAAGCACCATTTAATTTTTTTATTTGACTATATAAATCTACTCTTATCACTACATCAATTGGTCCGGGTTTATTAAATGTAGGATCTGCCAATAGATGATTTTGCCAATCATTTAAATTTATTTCGAATTCATTTTGTGGCAAGATTATATGTTTGAACTGCATACAAACTGTGGCAAAAATAATGCTTCACAATTTGTGTGAAAAGTTGTTGGATATCTTGATGTTAATTCCAAAACTACTACTCCTTTAGTTGTTCCCGCATTAGATATTCCTCATCCATTAATTTGATATTTTTTATCAAGGTAGCCCTAGCAATTGTACTACATTCTCTTTAACAAATGTTCTCTTAGATCCTGGATCTGGGCAATGGATGTGCTATTGGTAAGAATTGCCGGTTGTCAACATAGATTAGCTAATCTATTGGCACTGGTATTGCCGGTTGTCACCATAGATTAGCTAATCTAGAATTGCAGGTTGTCACCATAGATTAGCTAATCTATGGACACTCTAATCATTAGATACTGGTTTTATACCTGTGTAATAAGAGCTATTCTCACATATGGATCGGTGGCCTGGTGGAAATCCCTACAAATAAGATCTATAATTCAAAGATACTGGGAAATATTCAACGGAAATGCTGTGTAAATATTCAACGGAAATGCAACGAACTATATAATATAGAAGGCTTAAGAGGTTAGAATTCGTGTTCCAACATCTGACAGTGACGCTGTCTTAATGGCTTAATTATTAAATTTATATCCGCCAACTGTCATTTTACCCCAGCGTCACTGTCAGATGTTGGGACCAATCATTTATATGAAAACATAACCTCTTTAGGCTTCTATATTATATAGTTCGTTGATTCTACGTATACAGACAATTGACTTATTTTGCAAACAGCGCTTTACGATTAAATTTGAACAATAACTTGTTAACCAAACTCAGCTTCGAATAAACCCCTGCTACAATCACTCGTGTGATTGAAGCGGCAGATTACATTCTGAATACGATAAATGATTATCTTCAGCATACATCAGTATTTGACGAAGGTATCATGACAAGAATACTGCCTAGGGGAATGGGAGAATAGTTTACCAATTCCTAGAAACACTATCGTCCTATATTCAGATGGCTCCAAAACGGAATCAGGATGTGGTGCTGGAAATTTGTCCGAGCATCTGAATCTGAAGGTTAGTCATATCACGATCTTCCAAGCTGAAATTACAGCTACAAAAGCTGACGGAAGTAATAGAAAAAATCTTTGCAATAAGAAAAAAGTAATTTACTCGGATAGATAAGCAGCTCTCAAGGCATACAAATAAATCAATTATCTCCAAGTTGGTTTTTCACTGTCGAACCCTTTTAAGACAAGTCGTTACAAATAACGAAAATTGATCCGGACACCGATAAATAGCAGGTAATGAGAAAACAGATGAGTTAGCTAGGAATGGTGCAATAGACACCAACCTCCAAATTTGTAGAGTAGGTTACCCATTAAGCTTGATTAAAAGAATGATAACACTATCGTTAGAGAAACGAAATAGGTTAAAACGATTAGTACACAATGCTTTGAGGCAACCCTAATGCTAAACTCTAAGAACAATTCTTTTTAAGAACAAAAGACTAAACCCATGCTCAGAGTATACACAGAAACAATAACGGGCCATTTCCTTTTACGTAAACATGCCGCCGCGAAACTAAGATTAACAACAATGTTTTGAGAAAAAAAACTTTGTAGAGGCTGTGCAGACGATGATGAAACTACAGAACGTCTCTTATGCCACTCTTCAACTTTATGTAACAATAGATTGAAATATTTATTTATTGTTTTTATATTCCACAAAACTGCTTAAAACTGCTAAAAAACTGCATTGCACAAAACAGCTAAACTGGCAAAATTTATAAAGGAAGCTGGATGGCACGATTCGTGGTAAAAGTAAGCAAGTCAAAAACGGGTTTCATAAGAGGGTACAACGGACTTTATGACCTAGGTACGTGGTATGGCCGCACCATTGCCCCCATTTAATATTAATTTGAAGCAAAAATTTAGGCACAAAACAAATATTTTCTCTAATTACCACTAAGTAAGTTGCCAATAAATATAAATATTATCAAAAAATTAAAGTATTTATTATTTTTATAATTTTCGATGTGAATTAGTATTTCACAAATATTTAATTTGGCTGCTACATTTTTCTTGAAATAAAAATTTAATTCAAAATAAAGGTCATTTCACAATTCAAATATTTTTTTACAAAATTTCGTTAAATACAAAACCAAAATGTTCTATTGTTTGAATAAATTTATTTTTTAGTAATAATTTTATAACTGAATAACTGAGTCTTAAAGATTTAATTTATTAATAATAAACTTCTAAGTTACATATTAAGCAAAGTCGCAAATAAATTCGTTATCAAAAACATTGGCGAAAAGTTAAACGATAACTATCGATAGATATACACGAAAATAAAAATATTGCCATTTTTACAATTCGGGCACTTTCGCTATTGAAATCAAGATACTAAATAAAACTTTTGATTTCTTAAATATTTATATCATTTTGGATCACTAAAATGGAGCATACAATAAATACTCTTACAGACAATATTTTTTTCATGCTTTATGAAAATAATATGCCTACTCTGACAATATTCTCTTCTTGCTTCAAAATATGTTAGCAGGTTGAGGAATGCATGCATCATCAATTATGTAAAATTGTAACGCTTTTATTTTTAAGACGGTTTTTTAAAGCATTGTTATGTTGTCGAATCAGCTCAAAATTCAGCCAAATGCATAATATCATATTTTCTGTTCTAAAACTTTATAGAATTATCTTTTTACATCACATTAATTTTTTATCTGAAAATAATAAGAAACATATCTTTTAAATTGTTGGAAAATATATTCCAGATAAAATTATATTTTCCTATATATTTAAATTTCAAATATATTCCAGGTAAAATTATATTTTCCTATATATTTAAATAAATTTCAGATAAAATCATATTTTCCTATATATTATATATGTATGTACTGTAATTTTTTTGAACTTTCTAGTAAAATTTCACATCCCTAAATAAATATGTTATATGGTCTCTAAGTGTATTTACGGAAAATATAGCTTAATAATGTGTAGATTAAATAATTTACCTGTTGCAAAGGTATTAAAGATGCATTAAAATAATACTCAGTAGATTGGAAAATATTTGACATTTGTTGTCTGTTGCCTTCCGTACACATACTATCCGAATCTGAAGTAAATGTTTCATTACCATTTTGATGTTTAAGTATACCTATCCAACTAAAATTTCCCAAATTTTTATATATTAAAGTCAGATACAGCGATAAGATTAGTGGTGCTGCAAACTGCAGTGATGTAACACAAAGATAATAAAAAATGGAGGACACCTAAAAAAATAAATTTTTTTTTATATATGTAATAAAAAAGTAATGAAAATAAATTTCTCAAGTAAAAGCTGATTTTCATTGCATTGTACATCAAAGACCGAATTTTCATTACTACAAGTTTTTAATCTTTTGCAGAAAATTAGAAAGATATAGATATAAAAATATTGTATAAGCCAGAAGGAGACAGCGTCACTAATTTTGTTTTAAGGCATCAAATGTCACTAATCTTTTATGGTGAAATATTTTACAGAAAGTATAAAAATTATTTATGTATTCATTAAATAAAGTAAATAGCTTTATTGCCTATATTTAAATTTTGTGCAAATTAATTTAATACTTAAAAATTAATTTGCAAAAAAAAAATTTAATCATACATATTTTAGACATTCAAATCTATTTCATTTGAAATTCACAGCTTTTTATAGGAAGGTATCTCAGCCGACATACTTTACTATAAAAACACGCCAATATGTCAAATTTTGTACTATAAAAAGATGGGATTGTCACATTATATGCCATAAAAAAGATATGAATGTCAAATTTTTAAAAAAGATGATCTTATCTCTCTATTACACAACTAATATATATGTTTTTCGCAACCCGTACTGGACGCCGAATTCAAGTTTTTTGTAATGAAAATCGAAGAGTGTTGAAATGAAAATCAGTATTAATAATAATATTTATTATTGAAAATTATACTAAATTAAAATGGATCTTTTCTATGATGATAGTAATAGCCATTCCGATTTTGATTTATTGAATTTGCTACCAACCCAGAGAGAACTGACGTATATACCAACGCGTAGGTACTCTGTTGGTATCGAAATAACAATATATAAAAATATAATGTCCGAGTGAGATGGAAGATAATACCAGTATTTTCTCGATTTGATATAAACTCGTCAGCCTGACACGATAACAATTTTCACCCGATTCGTATGGATTGGACGAAAATTCTACGCTCCAAGCGGATAATTGCTGGAAACAAAATAAAAATGTCAGAAAAACAATATTTGTGTCTTTATATGGTGATTGTAGAGTAGTTTTATTGTGTATTTGTTTTTGGATATTTAATATGTAATTAAATTTTATTTTTAATTTGTAATAATTAAAAATTGTATTTTTAATTTGAAATTGGAATTTTATGAAAAAAAAATTAGGTATGTATAATAAAAGCAGAAAAAAAATTCATTGAAATTCTAATATATCGTCGGCTGAAAATTTGTTTACCGTAAACGACATTTTCACTCTTTTTAACCTAAATATGCTTTCCGGGGTTTTCGAATCTGCTTTTTCCAATGCACTAATCAGAATTTAAAAATATTATTTAGTTTCCGAAATACTGAGTGGCTATTTTACCGTAAAATACACTTTATCATGAACTAGTGAAAATTTATTTGCAGTATAAGCCATTTACTGACGTTTACGGTAAATTTCGGGAAGAAATATTGTGAATTTTTTTATTATTGTTTGTTTCGAGTATATCAATGTAAAACGGACGTAAGGCATAAATGTTTGAATTTTTGCTAGAATATGTTTAAGGTACGTATATTACAAATTTCTAATACATAATAATATTAGAATGGATGTACTGGAAATAAGAGCCTAGTATTTTAAGAATTTATTTGCAGTATATCCGTCTAAATTTAATAAAAAAATCTGTAGCTATATATATACGTGCCAAAAATAATTCCTCACAGTTGTTGGGAAATTGTTGTGATATGGAGTCACCACCACCCGTTTTATCACCGTCTCTACAGAGGTAAGTAATTCATTTAAATAAATAAAAAAAAAAAAATTTGTAATAAATGTAAATTAATATATTAGCATGCAGCAGGAAATTATATCATCTGATACTGATACGGATTTGGAAGCATCACCTGCAGATTTTTCAAGTAATTTTTTCAAACAATTTAATTTTTAAGATTACTTAATCCAGCCAAAATAGATGACGATATTGACGCTGATCCAGATTTTATTCTAAATGAGCCAGAATCACCAAATCCGAGGATAAATTTATTGGATTTATTTGATAGCCCTATTTCTAATAGTAATTTAAGGAGTATTCCATCTGAATATAATTCAACAGGTATATAATACATATAATTAAATAATGGTTTATCCTGATTATAATTATTTAATTAATTATGAATAGACAGTGATCTATCACCAGTATCACGAAAACGGAAAAAGCGTCCAGAATTTTGGAAGTCACAAATAAGGAAAAAATTAAGAGAGTCTGGAAATGTTTATGAAAACCATAAAGGAATTTTGATGCCGAAAAAACAAATAAGACCACCGTGTAAGCATACATGTTTTTTTTTATGTTCTAAATTATTTAGTGACAAGGAACGGACTGATATTCATACGAATTTCTGGAATCTTACTGATGATGAAAAGAACATGTTCTACTTCAAATTTGTCAAAAAAGATGATATTAAAAGAAAAAGAGTGAAAGAATCTAATACAAAACAATTTTCTTTTAAATATTATCTTCAAATTGGTGATAATCAAATTAACCGTGTATGCAAAACTTTTTTTCTTAATACACTCTCAATTAATGAAAGTAGAATATATTATTGTTTCAAAAATTTAACTAACATTGAAACTGGTTGTCCTTTACCAAGAAAAAAAGGGAAGTACACAAAAAAAGACACTGCTCCAGAAAAACGCGATGAAGTTCGTAATCACATTAACAGTTTTCCGACAGTCGATTCCCACTATTGTCGTGCTGACTCTCAAAAGAAATACTTTGAAACTGGGCTGACTTTAACGAAGATGTACCAACTTTATAAAGAAAAAGTTACTAATCCTGTAGGAATTCATATTTACCGCTCAATTTTTAATTTCGAATTTAATTGTTCATTTTTTAAACCAAAAAAGGATCAATGCGATAAATGCTTACTGTTCAAAAATAATGAATATCCTAGTACATCAGAAAATGTTAATTATGAAAGTCATAAGGCTGAAAAGAGTGCATTAAAAGGTGAGCGAGATATAGATAGAACTAATGTTGATCCATTCCATTGTGTAGTACCCAAGGGAAATGCTTCATCATTTTATTATAAGCGTAAAGTCATGTATATAATTTAACAGCAACGGTTTTAATTCCGGCAAAGCAAAAAATTACTTACTGCGCACTATGGACGGAGATGCATAGTGGCAGAACCGGCAATGATATTTCCAGTGCATTATATAAGATTCTAAGTAAAATAATAGATGATAATCCTGAATTAAAAATAATTACTTTGTGGAGTGACTCATGCGTACCACAAAATAAAAACAAAATAAATTCGACAGCAATAAAACAATTTTTGTATAATTATAAAAACATTGAAAAAGTCATTCAAAAATTTTCTGAACCTGGACATTCACTTATACAGGAAGTGGATTGCGTTCATAGCACCATCGACAGATTTTTAAAAAATGTTGAAATTTATAGTTCGCTACACCTGATTAGATTGCTAACAACTATGAATTGTCCGAAAGTTCAACTGAAAATAATACAAATGCAAAGAGAAAGTTTTTTTTCGTTTTCTAGAAAATCGGATAAACTTGATTTTAAAAAAGTGCCTTTCAGTAAAATAAAATTTATTGAATATAATCAGACTGAAATTTTTGAAATTAAATTTAAGACTTCATCTAGGGAAATTAATTATAAAACACTATCCATTTGTAAAAATCCAGAAAAGAAAACTTTGGGAACACCAAAAAATTTATTTAGTACAAAATTGTATCCTATAGATGTACGTTCCAAAATTTCTAGAGAGAAAAAAGATGATATAAAAAGCCTGCTTCCATTTTTACCACAACAAGACCAAGAATATTTTAAGTTGTTGTTAAAAATATAAAAACAAAATATTTTAAAAAAATTAAATGATATTTTTATTTAATTAATTTACTAATTATAGTTAAAAATAATAGTTTTAAGGATAAAGCCAGTTTTGAACTTTTAAGGCTTGTATAACTTTTTGATATTAATATAATTAATAATATTCTATTAAAATGTTGCCAAAATGAAATTTGTAATGCTGTTATTTTTTTTACATTTAAACACTTTATTATTTTATATTATAATAACTTTTTCAAAATTGAAGTATAGTGCGGTTGGTTTTATTATATTAATTTACAAATATATGAATGGTTTTTTTTTTAAATTAATTTACTAATAGTTAATAATACTAGTTTTTAAGATAAAACCAGTTTTGAACTTTTAAGGCTTGTATTACTCTTATATATTAATATAATTAATAATATTATATTAAAATGTTGCCAAAATGAATTTTGTAAGGCTGTTTTTGTTAGATTTAAACACTTTATTATATTATACTAACGCAAAACTGAAGTATAATGCGGTTGTTGTTTTTTGTATTTATTTACATATATATAAATAAAATTATTTAAAAAAAAAACACTGTTTCATTATAATGCGAAAAGCTAAATTGCATCTTTTTTTATTTTAAATAATTTTTGATAAATTTAATAAACCTGAAATATATTTAACGTATATCCAAAAAAAATTACCGTATGTGTATGGAAATTCAACTCAGTTACTAAAGTGGCGTATACGGTAAATAGTTCATTTATCAATTGTTTTATATTATTAAATTGTAATATTAGTCGAATATCTAAAACCAATATATAATGAATGGATATTTATCATAGGATTTTATAAAAACAAAAAAAAAGAATTTCTATCACTCAGTTTTTTTTAATTAAGCTTCGAACTTAAATCATCATTTACCGAAAATGTAGTGAATGGCTTATACGCGAAACAAAGTTTCAGCCGACGATATTTCAAATTTATCAATTATTTTCAGAATTTTTTTTAAAATACATGTACCAACGTAATAAAGAAAAATTGATAATGGACGAGCTCATCGGCAAATTAATCTTTTTATTATAACTAAAATTAATGTAAAGAATCAATTTAATTTAATATGCAACTATTTAAGTTGCAAAAATGTAATCAAATTAAAAACAAAATTATTGAATGTATACTAATTAAAATAACTAACTATGTATATAATGAATAATTGTGGTCAATATAATATGTTATAAAATTATGTATAGTAATAGTAGTTAAATATAAATTTGTATTTATACGAAATAATATGTATATCATAAATTTGAAAAGCCTTAAGCTAAAAAAATTTAAATACTATAATTTTATATTAAATATCTAATATGTAAATGCAAGTAAAATAATATTGCAATGTCATTAATAAAAAAAATTAAAAATCTTTTCCATTTTTTTATTTTGAATAAATAAATATTTTCAATATTTTCAGAGGGTAAATTTGCAACTACAAAAATTAATATATTTGTAAAAATACAAAAATATAATATAAAATTCAAAATAATTTTGAATATACTACAAACATCATTTTTACACATGATGTAATAATAAAGGTCTGCTTAATGACGTACATAGAAATGCTTTGTAAAAGTTTTGAGGATATTTTAGTTGGCTATGCTTTTATTTAATTTATTATATTTGGTGTGTTTCTTATTTAAATCTGTAGATCAACTAGATTCTTTCAAATTTGAAATCAAATTAATCTTGCTTATAAAATAAGAAACAGTGAGATTTTTCATATAAAAAATGCACCAATGTTTGCCGGGAAGAATACAAATCGTGGCAGGCATGTCTGGGATTCTCAAATTGATTGATCTTTTACAAAGTATGTCATTGATAGAACTATCAAGCAGACCTTATTATATTATTAGATCATGATTTTTACATTTCAAACTATAACTTACAGATGAACAAATTCAATATTTTTTGTTTTTTGTCAGTTTGATAACAAAAACACTCAACTTTTGTATAACATTGATTTGTTAGTAATAAAAGTACATTTTAGCGATAAGTGACACTATATGAGAAAAATAATTTTCTATTTAGATAAAAATTGATTTTAAATATAACGAAAGTACTTTTTATCGATAATTGCGGTTTAAGGGTAATTACACACGATGTGTATAATATGTGCATCACATCTCATGATTTGATCCACGTTACTGAATTTTAAAATACTGTATTTTTATTTACTGGATTTTAAAAACTTGATTTTGTATACTGGATTTTGAAATGCTGGATTTCATAGGTAACCCGGTAACATTATGAGGCATCAAAATAAAAAAAAAAAAAATGTTAATCCGGTAAAATTTTGAGAAAAATGGCTTTCTAAAATCTGAGTAATTTTTTTATAAAAAATTTGAGTATTAGAGCATTTACCTCAAATGTAGCAACATAGATGGAAATAACTATAAAACTTAAATAAAGGTAAACCAATTATCTATTACACGAAGCTACTTTCAAGACTCTGGCTTTAATTTTTTTAATAGTTATGATTTAATATGTGTATGTACCTACTTTTCTGCAAGACTTTTTAAAAACACCCTGTATTTCAGCTGGTGTTTAAAATAGACCACCCTCCCATACAATTTTTTTCTTAAAATTACTTAATCAAGGAATCACTACTTAATGGGATAGCATCTCAAATCCAAACACCCTGTATATATACATATATATAATCATATATTTATATGTATATATATAAATAAATATATATACATATATATGATTAAGCATTTTGATTAATTATGAGAGTGAGGCAAATGATTTTAATTTATTAACTAGTGCACTTGAAAGAAATATTATTTTCAAAAGTTTTCTCAATATTTGTTTTAAAAAATATTGTGCAGTTATAAATTTACAAGTAAATTAAAAATGTATATTACTACAAATTTTTAAATGTTTTTTTCCTTTTACACAAAATCTAAGTTAAAGTCAGTTTTTATAACGAATATAACTAAAAAACTTAAATTGATATTGACAAAATAAGCGTACAATTTTTGTGATAAATTCTCTGAGCATTCCAGATATGTTATAAAATAAAACAAATATCTAAAACAAAGAAGATTTTGTGTTATAGAAAAACAGTAAATTAAATACAGTACAAAACCAGTCCCATATCCCGTTGTCCACTATGAAGGAGCAAAATTGCGACACCCTGTATATTTTAAATTATTTATAAGTATGAGAAATTTTTGTATATAATATTTTTTCCAATCTGTAATAAAAATTATAATTAACAGTCATTGAAAGTAGACGTGTTTTTTTAGGCAGCTCGGAATAATTAAATTTAATTTTTTATATTTGAAATTATTGGATATACTTGGTTATGAGTAATTCACCCATTATAGTTTGGGCACAAAATGGACTTTTTGCGCGCGGGATCCATTAATAGAGGTGAGTCTCTGCCATGTAATGGATTTTGTACAAAGAATTTTTATGTCTAAAAATTTTTGAGATTAAGTTATTACGAACTAAATTTTTTTAATGAAAAGGCAATTAAGGGTTTTGGATATACCTGATGTGAAAAGTGTTTAAACGAAATTAAAATTTTACAGAACAATCATAATGAGATTTTTGAAATGCATAAATTACAATCAGATCAGATTACTGATTATTTAAAAGAAATAAAAAATCAATTGTTTGAAATTAAAAAGTCAATGGCCGAAAATGATAATAATAAAAGTGATACAAAAATTAATAATAACAATGGTAAATTAACCTTCGCTCAATTATTTAATAAACCGGTAGAAATTGCACCAGTTTTGATAAAACCGACATTGTGTGGTACCTTATTGCAAGTCCAATCACATTCTTTAGCAAACATAGAAGTAAGAATTCTGTTACTGATAATACTGACAAAGGTTAGCACCTACTATATGGTATTACTACCATATGTGTAAGCAAACAATTATATTTGCTTACACATATTCTGTGAACAGAAAAACCAAATTAATAGTGAAGAATCGGTTAAAAAATAGGAGAAGATATTAGGAAAAAAATGAGTGATAATTATGAAATTCATTTACCAAAAATGAAAAACCCAAAAATATTAATAAGTAGATTGAGTGAAAACATAGATGAGAATAGTTATATAAATGCTTTTTGTTTTAATAAACAAAATAATATAATAATGAATGAAATTAAATGTTTAAAAATTTATAAATAGTTTATGATATGATATATAATGTATTTAATAGAAATAGAAATGGATAAAGAAGCTTTTAGGGAAATTATGAAGGAGCAATACTTATTCATTGAATTTGATAGGTGTAAAGTTTATGAAAAGGTTAATGTTAAAAGATTTTTCAACTGTTTTGGCTATGGTCACACTACAAATGTATGTACTGGATTGAAAGTTTATTTAAAATGTGGGGAAACTAATCATGAGGTAAAAGACTGTAATAGTAGCGTGGTAAAATGTTTTAATTGCTATAATGTAAAAAAAAAGAACAAACTTCGATAAAATAGATGTGAATCATAGTGTAACGAGTGTAGAATGTCCAATATATAAAAGAAAATTATTGATTGAACGTGGTAAGATTAATTATTATCAATTAAAAGAATTGAATTGTTTATACTAAGGCTGGCTGCCAAAGGGTTTAAATTTGTAGTTTGACTGATGAAATTAAATTACGACACTAGCGTGGTGAATATAGAAAGTCAAAATTTAACGACCTTCCAGACCTCGTTAAATTTGACACTTCAGATTAAATTTTGATTTATTTAATATTCATATATCAGATTTTTTATTTACGAGCCCTATCTCCATATGTATTGATACTAGAATTATTAATAATAATAAAAAAGGATTAAAAAAAATGTTATATCAATTATAAAGTATTGTAATGGATCAATACATATGAGATAGGGCTCGTACATATTTATAATTTTATTTTTAAAAAAATTTAAAAAAAAATTTTAATTTTTTTTAAAAAAATAGAGAGCAAAAAAAAAGAAAAATTTCATCCATCTTTTTTTTAAAATTAAACCAATTGGCACAGCAAACTTGATAGTAAATATTAAAAAAACTCACCAGCAAAAAAAAAATAATTTTTTGTGTCAAAATTTAAAATTTAAACTCTTTGGCACACAGCCTTAAATGTTAAAGGACTTTTAAATAATTTTAATGAACTAGAAACTATCATATATGATAGTAATTTTGAATTTATCTGTGTAACTGAAACTCATATCACTAAATTGGATGATAGTAAAGAGATTGAATTAGCTGATTATAATAGTATTAGGTGCAATTCAGAATCAACACACAGTGGAGGAGTAGTAATTTATGTTAAAAATTATTGGAGTTGTATAGCATTTGAGAAAAATATAGCATTTAGCATTTTAGAAAATATAGCATTTGAGAAGAAATTATGGTACTTGTTGATAAAAGTTACGTATAAAAACCATTTCTATTATTATTAACAATAACAATATTATTATAACAATATTATTATAATGAATATTATTATAACAATATTAAATAACACGTAGCCGGCTAATTCACTGTACACAATTCACTGTACGCAATTCACTGTGGTGGACAATTCACTGTGGAAATTAAGTGCACAATTCACTGTGGTGGACAATTCACTGTGGAAATTAATAAAAACTTTTTACCTTCTTAATCGTAGCACTACCTAAACTACCTAAATTAACTATCTAAATTAACACTACCAAGGAAAGGAAAGCCCAGTATATTACGCAGCGGCTATGATGCTCAAAAGCATATAAATGCTATGAAGATCAATTCACTGTGGACAATTCACTGTACACAATTCACTGTGGTGAAAGAAGCAGAAAGTGGTTCATATGTTCGAGAATTAAAAGCATGGTCACTGTGGACAATTCACTGTGGTGTACAATTCGCGCGCGCGAATTGTACACCACAGTGAATTGTCCGTGAATTAGCCTAGACCCTAAATAACAATATTAATATTATGAGTGATATAAATATAAACTGGTTTATAATAGATTTGTATATATAGAATCATATAGTGTTCCCGATTCAGAAATTCTATGGGTAATGTGGGGGCCCAAAACGTGGGTCAAATCATGGGGTGTGATGCACAAATTATACACATCGTGTGTAATTACCTTTAAACCGTAATTATCGATAAAAAGTATTCTCGTTATATTTAAAATCAGTTCTTATCTAAATAGAAAAAATATTTGTTAAAAGTCGTACACCCATTAATTTTTAGTTAACTGTATACTTCGGAACTTCGGAAGAGAAAATAATTTCCAAAATAACCCACACTATCAACAAAAACAAAAAAACATAATTTCCAAAATAACCCACACTATCAACAAAAACGCTGAACAAAAATCCTATGAAAATTATATAAAGCATCAAAATGAGGATGATGTAGGTAGAAGAGCAAACTAATGAAGAAAATCAAGAATTAAATTTTATGACGAAAGCCTCTCTAGCATTCCATACATAGAATGTAAACTTCCAGGTGATGTAACTCTTACATTTCTTATCGATATAGGAGCAAACAAAAATTTTATGAAACCAGAATTTGGAGGAAATGCTAGAGGCTAGACCAACAGAACCTTTCACAGGAAAGTAGTATCAGTAGCAGGTAAAATTGAAATAACAAAAAAATTAGTGGACAGTTGTTTAAAAATGTCGGCAACGATACAATGATAGATTTTTTTGTTCCACCTGGTTTAGTAAATTTCGATGGAATTATAGGAGATGCCACTGTAAAAAAATTAGAAGCAGTTATTGATAGAAAAAAAATACATTAACAATCTTACCAAATGCGACTATTCTAACAAAAGCAAGAGCTTCCGTACAATTCAATAATTTACAATTTAGAGACAGTCATTTAGCTAAAGAATCAAGAATAAAAATACAAAATTCAATAAAAAAATTCAAACCCAAACGCCTGTACTATTCTTACAATATAGAAGAAATTATTTTTCTTTTTGCTAAAAATTGAAAATTGGAATTTATTTATGAATCAGAAAATTTTCAAATGCACGAATACCAATAAAACTATTAATAAAGATATACAATACAATCACATATGTTCGAAAACAAAAAAAAAAGGTTTTTTCAATAAAAAATTATACTATCACGCATGCTCTCATACTCATATTAGTCATTCATAATATTTCCTTTCCTAATCTAACGAAAATATATAACAAAAAACGCACGTTGAACGTTGATTTTTTTCATTAGATTAGGAAAGCCAAATCAGAAATTGGAAATTTTTTTTGTTCTACTCTATAAGTCTATATGTTATTATTAGTCAATGACATGAGAGAAGAAGTGGAAGTGGAACAACAAATAAAAAAACTATTAGAAGGCATTATTAAACCATCAAAGAGCTCATATAATTCACCAGTATGGCATTATTAGACCATCAAAGAGCTCATATAATTCACCAGTATGGATAGTTGTAGATAATTGACACAATTGTAAAAGCTGAAATAAAAACAACAACAGATGAACCAATTTACACAAAATCCTATCCAGTATGGATAGTATATAATTGACACAAATGTAAAAGCTGAAATAAAAACAACAACAGATGAACCAATTTACACAAAATCCTATCCTTACCCTGTCAACATGAGAGAAGAAGTGGAACAACAAATAAAAAAACTATTAGAAGATGGCATTATTAGACCATAAAAGATCATCAAAGAGCCCATATAATTCACCAGTATGGATAGTAAATTCATTTTTCAGGGATTAAGAAGTACAGAATGCTGATAGATTTCAAACGATTGAATGCAGTTACGGTATCAGATACTTATCCAATACCGGATATATCGAATACTCTCGCAAGTCTTATCTTTTAATAATATCTTTTATTGTACATATTCCCTTCTTATAATTTTTTATTTTCAGTTATATTAAACATAAAATTCTCACAATAACGTCAACAATAATTAATTCTTTCTAATTTTTTATTGCACTACTACTAACTATCAAATACTCTAAATATAAATTTGTATATAGCCTAATAACGAGTTTTATCTCATAAGGCATCACAATAGTTGAAATAAATAAATAAAATACATAAAACTTCAGAAAACATTCCTGATAATACAACAGCTTTTTTCTTATTACTTAATGATTGAATAGTTGAATACAACCCGTTAACGAGTGAAGTTAAAAAATTAACGTGAGACTTACAAGGTTTTCGCGACAAACACAATACATTTATTCAAAAGGAAAGAGCTATATTAAATAATACATTATAATTTGAATACTGACATTTTATACTAATCAACAGATTATTTTTTTTTATTTTTCATAAATTAAACAAATTAAGTATTATTTATGTTTATATTTCAAATTGCTTAACATTATTCCTACAAATAAACCATGTAATTCTAACGGATGAATTTATAAGTATCTCGGTTTTTATAAGTAGTTTTAAAAGTGATTAAGTACTTAACAGTATTATAAATAATAGATAAAAATTGAATTCTTGTTGCTGAAAAGTACATTTAAATCCTTTTTTAACTAAAAAGTACAATTTCACAATTTAAAAATTTTAAATCTCTATCTACATAGAATGTTTTTTATGCAAAAATATTTCGAATGTATATTAATTTTACTCTAAAAAGTAATCAAAATAAATTTCTCAAATAAAGGCTGATTTTCATTGCAATGCAAATCAAAAAACGAATTTTCATTACTACAAGTTTTTTATCTTTTGCAAAAAATTAGAAAGATATAGATATAAAAAATATTGTATAAGGCAGAAGGACACAGCGTCACTAATTTGTTTTAAGGCTACAAATGTCACTAATCTTTTTATGGTGAAATATTTTAGAAAAAGTATAAAAATTATTTGTGTATTCATTAAATAAAGTAAATAGTTTTGTCTGTATTTAAATTTTGTGTAAATTAATTTTTATTAAAAATTATTAAATTTAAAATTTTTATTAAAATTTCAACATACATATTTTTGACATTCATATCTTTTTCATTTGACATTCATAGCTTTTTATAGGGAGGTATCTCAGCCGACATACTTTGCTATAAAAAGACGCCAATATGTCAAATTTGTTACTATAAAAAGATGTGAATGTCAAATAACTTTTTTTTAAAAAGATGATCTTATCTCTCTATCACACAACTAATATGTATATGTATTTCGCATCCCGTACTGGTCGACGACTTCAAGTTTTTTGTAATGAAAATCTAAGAGTGTTCAAATGAAAATCAGTATTAATAATAATATTTATTATTGAAAATTATACTAAATTAAAAAATGGATCTTTTCTATGATGATAGTGATAGCCATTCCGATTTTGATTTATATAATTTGCTACCAATTTATAAAGAAAACCCAGATTTTTGAGTCAAATTAAACGACGTAATTTAAGGATATCTCATATATCGAATGGAAAAAGCCACTGTAATGGCTGAAATGTTTGAGGTTCTACCAGGCCCAAAAAAATATTGTAGAAACAATTTATACAGTTAACTAAAAATTAATGGGTGTACGACTTTTAACAAATATTTTTTCTATTTAGATAAGAACTGATTTTAAATATAACGAGAATACTTTTTATCGATAATTACGGTTTAAAGGTAATTACACACGATGTGTATAATTTGTGCATCACACCCCATGATTTGACCCACGTTTTGGGCCCCCACATTACCCATAGAATTTCTGAATCGGGAACACTATATAATTCTATATATACAAATCTATTATAAACCAGTTTATATTTATATCACTCATAATATTAATATTGTTATTTAGGGTCTAGGCTAATTCACGGACAATTCACTGTGGTGTACAATTCGCGCGCGATATTATGAGTGATATAAATATAAACTGGTTTATAATAGATTTGTATATATAGAATCATATAGTGTTCCCGATTCAGAAATTCTATGGGTAATGTGGGGGCCCAAAACGTGGGTCAAATCATGGGGTGTGATGCACAAATTATACACATCGTGTGTAATTACCTTTAAACCGTAATTATCGATAAAAAGTATTCTCCTTATATTTAAAATCAGTTCTTATCTAAATAGAAAAAATATTTGTTAAAAGTCGTACACCCATTAATTTTTAGTTAACTGTATAAATTGTTTCTACAATATTTTTTTGGGCCTGGTAGAACCTCAAACATTTCAGCCATTACAGTGGCTTTTTCCATTCGATATATGAG
Source organism: Empis stercorea (assembly GCA_949752835.1). Taxonomy (NCBI): domain Eukaryota; kingdom Metazoa; phylum Arthropoda; class Insecta; order Diptera; family Empididae; genus Empis; species Empis stercorea. Next base: position 41,829,834 of record OX457085.1, read on the forward strand.
ATATCCTTAAATTACGTCGTTTAATTTGACTCAAAAATCTGGGTT
>OX457085.1:41830078-41879544 GCA_949752835.1 Empis stercorea
TTTTTATCGATAATTACGGTTTAAAGGTAATTACACACGATGTGTATAATTTGTGCATCACACCCCATGATTTGACCCACGTTTTGGGCCCCCACATTACCCATAGAATTTCTGAATCGGGAACACTATATAATTCTATATATACAAATCTATTATAAACCAGTTTATATTTATATCACTCATAATATTAATATTGTTATTTAGGGTCTAGGCTAATTCACGGACAATTCACTGTGGTGTACAATTCGCGCGCGATATTATGAGTGATATAAATATAAACTGGTTTATAATAGATTTGTATATATAGAATCATATAGTGTTCCCGATTCAGAAATTCTATGGGTAATGTGGGGGCCCAAAACGTGGGTCAAATCATGGGGTGTGATGCACAAATTATACACATCGTGTGTAATTACCTTTAAACCGTAATTATCGATAAAAAGTATTCTCCTTATATTTAAAATCAGTTCTTATCTAAATAGAAAAAATATTTGTTAAAAGTCGTACACCCATTAATTTTTAGTTAACTGTATAAATTGTTTCTACAATATTTTTTTGGGCCTGGTAGAACCTCAAACATTTCAGCCATTACAGTGGCTTTTTCCATTCGATATATGAGATATCCTTAAATTACGTCGTTTAATTTGACTCAAAAATCTGGGTTTTCTTTATAAATTGGTAGCAAATTATATAAATCAAAATCGGAATGGCTATCACTATCATCATAGAAAAGATCCATTTTTTAATTTAGTATAATTTTCAATAATAAATATTATTATTAATACTGATTTTCATTTGAACACTCTTAGATTTTCATTACAAAAAACTTGAAGTCGTCGACCAGTACGGGATGCGAAATACATATACATATTAGTTGTGTGATAGAGAGATAAGATCATCTTTTTAAAAAAAAGTTATTTGACATTCACATCTTTTTATAGTAACAAATTTGACATATTGGCGTCTTTTTATAGCAAAGTATGTCGGCTGAGATACCTCCCTATAAAAAGCTATGAATGTCAAATGAAAAAGATATGAATGTCAAAAATATGTATGTTGAAATTTTAATAAAAATTTTAAATTTAATAATTTTTAATAAAAATTAATTTACACAAAATTTAAATACAGACAAAACTATTTACTTTATTTAATGAATACACAAATAATTTTTATACTTTTTCTAAAATATTTCACCATAAAAAGATTAGTGACATTTGTAGCCTTAAAACAAATTAGTGACGCTGTGTCCTTCTGCCTTATACAATATTTTTTATATCTATATCTTTCTAATTTTTTGCAAAAGATAAAAAACTTGTAGTAATGAAAATTCGTTTTTTGATTTGCATTGCAATGAAAATCAGCCTTTATTTGAGAAATTTATTTTGATTACTTTTTAGAGTAAAATTAATATACATTCGAAATATTTTTGCATAAAAAACATTCTATGTAGATAGAGATTTAAAATTTTTAAATTGTGAAATTGTACTTTTTAGTTAAAAAAGGATTTAAATGTACTTTTCAGCAACAAGAATTCAATTTTTATCTATTATTTATAATACTGTTAAGTACTTAATCACTTTTAAAACTACTTATAAAAACCGAGATACTTATAAATTCATCCGTTAGAATTACATGGTTTATTTGTAGGAATAATGTTAAGCAATTTGAAATATAAACATAAATAATACTTAATTTGTTTAATTTATGAAAAATAAAAAAAAATAATCTGTTGATTAGTATAAAATGTCAGTATTCAAATTATAATGTATTATTTAATATAGCTCTTTCCTTTTGAATAAATGTATTGTGTTTGTCGCGAAAACCTTGTAAGTCTCACGTTAATTTTTTAACTTCACTCGTTAACGGGTTGTATTCAACTATTCAATCATTAAGTAATAAGAAAAAAGCTGTTGTATTATCAGGAATGTTTTCTGAAGTTTTATGTATTTTATTTATTTATTTCAACTATTGTGATGCCTTATGAGATAAAACTCGTTATTAGGCTATATACAAATTTATATTTAGAGTATTTGATAGTTAGTAGTAGTGCAATAAAAAATTAGAAAGAATTAATTATTGTTGACGTTATTGTGAGAATTTTATGTTTAATATAACTGAAAATAAAAAATTATAAGAAGGGAATATGTACAATAAAAGATATTATTAAAAGATAAGACTTGCGAGAGTATTCGATATATCCGGTATTGGATAAGTATCTGATACCGTAACTGCATTCAATCGTTTGAAATCTATCACCATTCTGTACTTCTTAATCCCTGAAAAATGAATTTACTATCCATACTGGTGAATTATATGGGCTCTTTGATGATCTTTTATGGTCTAATAATGCCATCTTCTAATAGTTTTTTTATTTGTTGTTCCACTTCTTCTCTCATGTTGACAGGGTAAGGATAGGATTTTGTGTAAATTGGTTCATCTGTTGTTGTTTTTATTTCAGCTTTTACATTTGTGTCAATTATATACTATCCATACTGGATAGGATTTTGTGTAAATTGGTTCATCTGTTGTTGTTTTTATTTCAGCTTTTACAATTGTGTCAATTATCTACAACTATCCATACTGGTGAATTATATGAGCTCTTTGATGGTCTAATAATGCCATACTGGTGAATTATATGAGCTCTTTGATGGTTTAATAATGCCTTCTAATAGTTTTTTTATTTGTTGTTCCACTTCCACTTCTTCTCTCATGTCATTGACTAATAATAACATATAGACTTATAGAGTAGAACAAAAAAAATTTCCAATTTCTGATTTGGCTTTCCTAATCTAATGAAAAAAATCAACGTTCAACGTGCGTTTTTTGTTATATATTTTCGTTAGATTAGGAAAGGAAATATTATGAATGACTAATATGAGTATGAGAGCATGCGATAGTATAATTTTTTATTGAAAAAACCTTTTTTTTTTTGTTTTCGAACATATGTGATTGTATTGTATATCTTTATTAATAGTTTTATTGGTATTCGTGCATTTGAAAATTTTCTAATTCATAAATAAATTCCAATTTTCAATTTTTAGCAAAAAGAAAAATAATTTCTTCTATATTGTAAGAATAGTACAGGCGTTTGGGTTTGAATTTTTTTATTGAATTTTGTATTTTTATTCTTGATTCTTTAGCTAAATGACTGTCTCTAAATTGTAAATTATTGAATTGTACGGAAGCTCTTGCTTTTGTTAGAATAGTCGCATTTGGTAAGATTGTTAATGTATTTTTTTTCTATCAATAACTGCTTCTAATTTTTTTACAGTGTCATCTCCTATAATTCCATCGAAATTTACTAAACCAGGTGGAACAAAAAAATCTATCATTGTATCGTTGCCGACATTTTTAAACAACTGTCCACTAATTTTTTTGTTATTTCAATTTTACCTGCTACTGATACTACTTTCCTGTGAAAGGTTCTGTTGGTCTAGCATTTCCTCCAAATTCTGGTTTCATAAAATTTTTGTTTGCTCCTATATCGATAAGAAATGTAAGAGTTACATCACCTGGAAGTTTACATTCTATGTATGGAATGCTAGAGAGGCTTTCGTCATAAAATTTAATTCTTGATTTTCTTCATTAGTTTGCTCTTCTACCTACATCATCCTCATTTTGATGCTTTATATAATTTTCATAGGATTTTTGTTCAGCGTTTTTGTTGATACTGTGGGTTATTTTGGAAATTATGTTTTTTTTTGTTTTTGTTGATAGTGTGGGTTATTTTGGAAATTATTTTCTCTTCCGAAGTTTGTGTTACCATGTTGATAATTGGGTCGGTTCATATAATTTGCTTGTTTTGATTCAATTGATTTATCAACTTCCATTGGTAGAGGTGGCTTTGGATCAGATGGTCTTGGTGGCGGCTTATTATGTCGTTGATGTTGCATATTATATCCAATATTTCGTTGTTGTGTAGATATTGAATTAAATGGTCTACGGTGATAAGCTTGTTCGCGATTACGTCTTGATGAAAATATTTGGTTTATCGGAGCTGTTACAGAGTTGTTAAATTCTTTTTTATGTATTGATATGTTTCGAAAATTTAAATTTTGAATTTCTAAACATGATGCGTAAGCTTCTGGTAATGTTTGTGGTCTTTGTATTATTAAGATCTTTGAAAGATCATCGTTTAATCCTCTGATAAAAACATCAAGCGTTTTATTTCTATAAGTTTCGATAAGCACATTAATAGTTTCAGTAGTGTAGTCTTCGGTTTTTATTTTATTTACGATAAGCGAAAATTGATGATTTGCATTTGCATATAATTCATCTAAGCTCGTATTTTTTTGTGTTAAACTGCTCATTTGATGCTCTAATGTTCGTAGATCTCTTTTATCGGCATAATGTATTGAGAGGCATCTTTTTATCGCTAGCTAATCGTGTTCAAAAATATTATATGAAATTAATGCAGAATCTTCTATACCACGAATTTTTTGTCGTATGCTTTGCAAAATAGCGCGATAAATTGGTTTCTTACGCATTATTGCGTAATCTTTTAATATGTTTTCGACATTGTGAATCCAAGAAACGTAATGTATTGGATTCCCATCAAAAACTTGTAGTTCCTTTACGCAATCTGGTAATTTGCTAATATCCTTCAAATCTTGTTCATTTTATGGTATTGGAAGTGTTGACCCAGTTTCAATTGTGCTACGATTTTGAGATAATCTTTCATCTTCTAATTTTTTGAATCTTAGCTCTGTTTGTCTGGACAATTCAATTTGCGCATTGCCTGCTCCAGTTAATTGTTTAATGGCTTCTTATATTTGCTCCAATTGAGACATATCATTGTATTGCTCTTTGCACAGTTTGGACGTGTTTTTATTTAACTCCGCAAAATTTATTTATTTAAATTAATTGTTATTATAAATTAACAAAAGATAAAAGGATAATAGAAAGTGAAAATTGTGATCATATTACATTAGATACAAGTTGGAAACCATATCTATATAAAAGATATGTAAGTAGAATATTGGTAGAGTTAAAATTTTATTAAATTAAAAGATAAAAGAAAAAATTTGCAATAAATGTTTGACAAAAGTCCAAAGTCCAATATTGAATCATCTTTGTTTATATAAATTATTGGACTAGAATACCTTTACGTCAAACTCATTAAAATATAAGTAACTATAAAATTACAAAAGCTCATGTTCACTACATTATCACTATATTATCTAATTCTTAATTGTGGTACATTATTAACTTTATAAGCGCCATCTATTTTGAGTGTAATGGCATTTGTGGTAAATTATTTCATCCAGTATGCGCAGGTCTTAATCGAAATATTACAATGACGCCAAAAATTCTTCATGATTGTTTAAACGTTTTCTGTTATTATTGCTCAGATTGTAAATGTATTTCATTGTCTCATATTATGAAGGCAATTCAGTGAAATAATACATGTTTGAAATCGATGGGTGATTCCGTGGAGTCTATAAAAAAAGATAATGCTTTGTGTAACAATTTAGAAGTAATGTCACAATTTTCTAACGAAATTAATGCGTTAATTAATAAAAAAATTACTAATGCATTTTCTGATACAAATATATTAAAGAAAGATATTTCAAAGTTATGTAATTTGATTAATAATAATAAGTATTCCATTGATAATATATTAACCAATTTCCAAGATCTAAAAGGTGATATTCTTAAATTAAATATGACAAAACTGGTTCAACCGTTGATTAATAATGACTTTTCGGAAATTGAATTAATTCCACAATTTCTTGCAAAATTGGATGATAAATTAATTGACTTATTAAATAATAATAAATCCAGCTTAGTAAATATAATGTCTAATTTTTCTGAACTTCAAGAGAAAACTGTAAACTTGGAACTCAACTTAGTAACTTTAATTGACGAATTATCTGTAATCAGAGTTAATACAAATGATTTGGTTGAAGAATCAAAATTAACTGCTAGTAAAATAGATAATATAACGTGTGACAAATATATTGAATACAATACGTCATTACACAATGAGTTATTCCTAGTTGATTCAGAGCCTATTTGTCCGTCTCAAACTTGTGCTCTAAAATCTGACAAGGCAATAATTGCTACTAATTATGAATCCTCTATGAGCAAATATGTATCATTTAATTTATTAACTGATGATGGAGTTGATAATATTATTTCAAACAATGAATCAACTGAAAAATTAAATTCAAAATATTTAAATAAAAAAGTATCAAAAAATAAAGTAAAAAAATCTGTGATAATAAAGAATAATAAGAATCGAAATAATATGTCTAAAAATATTAATTTGAAAACTAAAATGGTTGTATCTGAAGTACAAAATTTGGTTGTACCTGATATACAAACCTCGAATGTACAAAACTTGAATGGACTTGAGTTACAAACTTTACCATCAAACTGCGATATCATACATGTACCTGATTTACAAAATGTGATGTCCACATCTATGTCTAATAATACCTGATTTACATTTAGTGCCGTCAAATAATGTGTCTAATTTACAATATTCATTGTCTAATTTTACTTCAGTGTTACCTAGCAATAAGCCAATTCAGTCTACTTTATCAGATAATAATTGTAATTTATTTAATGATGTCCAGAGCTTTAAATGTTTATTTTTATCAAAACTTCATCCGTCATTTACAGCTGAGCATTTGAAAAATTATATTTATCATAAATTAGACTGTAAAAATATAAAAATAGAAAAGATGCTAAACTGTAGCAATCGTGATAAATATGCATCATTCAAGTTATTTGTTCCTGTTGACGTGTTTAACATTCTGAATTGTGAAAAATTCTGGTTCCAAGGAATGGCAGTACATGAGTTCAATCAACGTAAAAAATCAAATTTTTACAAACTTCGAAGAACTCACAAACCTCACAAATAAACCATATAGCCTTATACTATCAGAATGTCAGAGGTTTAAGGACTAAAACTAATAAATTTTATTATAATTCTTCAAATACAAAATATGATGTCGTATCACTCACGGAAACTAATTTAATTGCATCAATAACTGATTCTGAATTATTTAATTCTTCTTCATTCCAGGTGTTTCGAAGAGATCGACACAGTAATTCAGATATTCAAACTGTTGGTGGTGGCGGGTTAATTGCAGTAAAAAAATCTATTGATTGTAAACTCATTGATATCCCAGACAGTATGAATCTGGAGATATTGTGTGTAAATGTAAACATTTGTGGATCATCTATTTATATAGTTAATGTTTATTTACCACCTCACTCTTCATTGCAATTGTATGAATTATTTTTTAAATGCATGAATTATATTTCCAATCTTCTTAATCCTAATGACGAAATTATATGTGTTGGTGATTTTAATTGTCCAAATATCAAATGGATTATATCGCAAGAGGACGAATCGTTAGTTCCAATCTCATCTTGTAATCAAGATCACAATTGCTGACCACTTTTCTGCATTGAATTTGGAACAACATAATAATATATTTAATCATCAGGGTAAAATGCTTGATCTGGTATTTTCCTTAAGTGTATGTGATATAGCTGTGGTAAATTCAGATTCTCCACTGGTGCCTCAAGAAAATTATCATCCAGCCTTAGAAGTTGTTTTAAATATTGATAAATGTGTAAATTATGTTCAGGATAATAATTATAAATTTAATTTTAAAAATTCTGATTTTGATAAGTTGAATGATGATTTATTACCTATTAACTGGTCTATTATTTTTAATAATTTAAATTTTAATGATTGTATTTTAAAATTTTACGATATTATTTTCAAGTTATTTTTGGAACATATACCAATACAATACATGCATGTATCTGAACAATCACCGCCATGATATAACAAGGAGTTAAGATCTATGCGTAATTTAAGAAATAAAAAATGGAAAAAATATTGTCGGTCAAATAGTTCTACTGACTATAATGAATATATCTTTATAAGGAATGAATTTAATGTAAACTCACAGAGAGCCTTTATAGATCATCTTTCAGTAATCCAAAGTGATTTAAAATTAAATCCTAGAAATTTTTGGCAGTGAATCGTAAACGTAACACAACGGGTTATCCAAGTTCCTTAAGTCTAAATAGTATGTCTAGTAGTGATCCTGTTATTATTGGTAATTTGTTTGTAGATTTTTTTAAAAATTCTTTTAGTACGTCAAATTCTGGTACTCCTGTTAACATTACTGATAATATTAAAGAGTTTACATATTTAAATAATATTGATCTTCATATTTCTAAAGAATGTGTACTAGAAACTATTATGGAACTTGAAGAAACTACATATTCTGGTCCTGATGGAGTACCAGCAATAATTGTTAAAAAATGTGGTCATAGTTTAAGTGAAACGTTACAATATTTATTTAATCGTTCCATTACTTGTCAACACTTTCCTGTAGCTTGGAAAGTATCATACATAATTCCGGTTCATAAGAAAGGTCCTAAGAATTTGGTTTCTAACTACCGTCCTGTTGCTAAACTGTCTTGTATACCTAATTGTTTCAGTCAATTGTAAGTAAAAGTTTATATTTTCATACAAAATCTTTAATTGTAAAAAACCAACATGGTTTTTGTAAAGGTCGTTCCTCAACTACTAACTTAGTTGAATATGTATCTTTCTGTATGGAAAGCTTTAAAGAACGTACACAAGTGGACTGTGTCCTTACTGATTTTTCAAAAGCTTTTGATAAGCTTAATCACAATATCTTACTATTAAAATTAAAGAAATTAGGGTTCAATGACAATTTCATTCTATGGATTCAATCGTATTTATCAAATATAAAATATAAAGTATTATTTAATAATGTATTACATCTAAAAGTTTTATTGTTAATAGTGGTGTTCCGCAAGGCAGTCATTTGGGTCCTTTGTTTTTCATTCTTTTCATTAATGACTTTCTGTATTAAAATTTTCTGAATGTTAAATGTATGCTGATGATGTTAAAATATTTAAAATTATTAAATCTCATTTAGATGAACAGCTATTACAATGTGATCTAGATGCGTTCATGATTTGCGGGAATTAAATTGGCTTAATCCACTCATTTTGCCGTCTTATGTGGAACGTTTGCGATTGATTGACTTGCCAACATTAGGTAAACGGAGAGAGTACCTGTGTTTTACATTTATTCATAATATAATAGATGGAAAAATTGATTCTGCAAGACTCCTGTCTAGCATTAATTTTAGAATTCCGTCGCATACATTTAGGAATTTTTCTCCGTTGTTTGTCCCTCCTTGTACCACAAACTATGGCGCTTTTTGTCCAATGTCGTCCATGTGTAAATTATATAATATAAAGTATAAACATATGACAAATTTAAATATTAAACGCAAAAATTTTATATACAATTTTTTGTTTAATTAAATAATAATAATTAAGTAATTTCAAAATGTAACTAGTAATTAGTGGATCAAATAAATAAAAAAAAAGGAACACATCAACTAAATACAATAACGTCACTCCTGTAAATAATAAAGCTAATAAAAAACAAAAACAAATTATAAGTAAAAAAGCGGCGGACAAGCAATCCAATGACTATATTCCAAGTTTCAAATGCTGTCTACAACTCGTACAGCATGCATCTCTAATAAAGCCATCATCATGCAAGACACTCCAAACTCCATTGTCAGTAACTCCACAGTTAAGTCTAATACGAGCCACTCAAAAAGGGAATTTAAACCTCCGCCAGTTATCTTCAGTAACGTTGACAGCTACGGTGAATTAAATCAGGCTTTAAAATCTAAAAAATTAACATTTGCAGCCAACATGATGAATCGCAATCAAATTAAAATAAATGTGAAAACTGACGCTGAGTATAGAGATCTTACAAAATTTGCAAACGAGTCCAAAATGGAATGGCACTCTTACCAAAACAAGCAGACCAGACCGATCAGAGTCATTGCAAGACATCTTCACCCGTCATGTGACCCAGATGAAATAAAAATGAACTTATTGCAAATAACTTCAAAATAATAGAAGTTAAAAATAAATTTATTAAAAAGAAACTCAACGGTGTATCATATATCACGAAGTCACATTATTCACATTAACATTCGACAACTCGGAAGACATCAAACATTTTTTTCAGATTAAATACCTCAATCATATGAAGATAAAAATAGAATCCATCAAAAGCAACAAAACATTACCTCAATGTAAGAGATGTCAACGATTCGGCCACACCCACAAATATTGTCGACGCGAACCAAGCTGTTTTACGATATTATTTTCAAGTTATTTTTGGAACATATACCAATACAATACATGCATGTATCTGAACAATCACCGCAATGATATAACAAGGAGTTAAGATCTATGCGTAATTTAAGAAATAAAAAATGGAAAAAATATTGTCGGTCAAATAGTTCTACTGACTATAATGAATATATCTTTATAAGGAATGAATTTAATGTAAACTCACAGAGAGCCTTTATAGATCATCTTTCAGTAATCCAAAGTGATTTAAAATTAAATCCTAGAAATTTTTGCCAGTGAATCATAAACGTAACACAACGGGTTATCCAAGTTCCTTAAGTCTAAATAGTATGTCTAGTAGTGATCCTGTTATTATTGGTAATTTGTTTGTAGATTTTTTTAAAAATTCTTTTAGTACGTCAAATTCTGGTACTCCTGTTAACATTACTGATAATATTAAAGAGTTTACATATTTAAATAATATTGATCTTCATATTTCTAAAGAATGTGTACTAGAAACTATTATGGAACTTGAAGAAACTACATATTCTGGTCCTGATGGAGTACCAGCAATAATTGTTAAAAAATGTGGTCATAGTTTAAGTGAAACGTTACAATATTTATTTAATCGTTCCATTACTTGTCAACACTTTCCTGTAGCTTGGAAAGTATCATACATAATTCCGGTTCATAAGAAAGGTCCTAAGAATTTGGTTTCTAACTACCGTCCTGTTGCTAAACTGTCTTGTATACCTAATTGTTTCAGTCAATTGTAAGTAAAAGTTTATATTTTCATACAAAATCTTTAATTGTAAAAAACCAACATGGTTTTTGTAAAGGTCGTTCCTCAACTACTAACTTAGTTGAATATGTATCTTTCTGTATGGAAAGCTTTAAAGAACGTACACAAGTGGACTGTGTCCTTACTGATTTTTCAAAAGCTTTTGATAAGCTTAATCACAATATCTTACTATTAAAATTAAAGAAATTAGGGTTCAATGACAATTTCATTCTATGGATTCAATCGTATTTATCAAATATAAAATATAAAGTATTATTTAATAATGTATTACATCTAAAAGTTTTATTGTTAATAGTGGTGTTCCGCAAGGCAGTCATTTGGGTCCTTTGTTTTTCATTCTTTTCATTAATGACTTGTATTTTCTATGGATTCAATCGTATTTATCAAATATAGAATATAAAGTATTATTTAATAATGTAATATCTAAAAGTTTTATTGTTAATAGTGGTGTTCCGCAAGGCAGTCATTTGGGTCCTTTGTTTTTCATTCTTTTCATTAATGACTTTCTGTATTAAAATTTTCTGAATGTTAAATGTATGCTGATGATGTTAAAATATTTAAAATTATTAAATCTCATTTAGATGAACAGCTATTACAATGTGATCTAGATGCGTTCATGATTTGCGGGAATTAAATTGGCTTAATCCACTCATTTTGCCGTCTTATGTGGAACGTTTGCGATTGATTGACTTGCCAACATTAGGTAAACGGAGAGAGTACCTGTGTTTTACATTTATTCATAATATAATAGATGGAAAAATTGATTCTGCAAGACTCCTGTCTAGCATTAATTTTAGAATTCCGTCGCATACATTTAGGAATTTTTCTCCGTTGTTTGTCCCTCCTTGTACCACAAACTATGGCGCTTTTTGTCCAATGTCGTCCATGTGTAAATTATATAATATAAAGTATAAACATATGACAAATTTAAATATTAAATGCAAAAATTTTATATACAATTTTTTGTTTAATTAAATAATAATAATTAAGTAATTTCAAAATGTAACTAGTAATTAGTGGATCAAATAAATAAAAAAAAAGGAAAACATCAACTAAATACAATAACGTCACTCCTGTAAATAATAAAGCTAATAAAAAACAAAAACAAATTATAAGTAAAAAAGCGGCGGACAAGCAATCCAATGACTATATTCCAAGTTTCAAATGCTGTCTACAACTCGTACAGCATGCATCTCTAATAAAGCCATCATCATGCAAGACACTCCAAACTCCATTGTCAGTAACTCCACAGTTAAGTCTAATACGAGCCACTCAAAAAGGGAATTTAAACCTCCGCCAGTTATCTTCAGTAACGTTGACAGCTACGGTGAATTAAATCAGGCTTTAAAATCTAAAAAATTAACATTTGCAGCCAACATGATGAATCGCAATCAAATTAAATTAAATGTGAAAACTGACGCTGAGTATAGAGATCTTACAAAATTTGCAAACGAGTCCAAAATGGAATGGCACTCTTACCAAAACAAGCAGACCAGACCGATCAGAGTCATTGCAAGACATCTTCACTCGTCATGTGACCCAGATGAAATAAAAATGAACTTATTGCAAATAACTTCAAAATAATAGAAGTTAAAAATAAATTTATTAAAAAGAAACTCAACGGTGTATCATATATCACGAAGTCACATTATTCACATTAACATTCGACAACTCGGAAGACATCAAAAATTTTTTTCAGATTAAATACCTCAATCATATGAAGATAAAAATAGAATCCATCAAAAGCAACAAAACATTACCTCAATGTAAGAGATGTCAACGATTCGGCCACACCCACAAATATTGTCGACGCGAACCAAGCTGTGTGAAATGTGCTGGAAAACATCTAACCACTTCATGTACAAAAGAGAAAGAATCTCCTCCGAAATGTGTCAACTGCAACGAAGAGCATCCGGCCAATTATAGAGGCGGCACTATCGCCAAGGAACTCCAAAAGAGAAGAAACGCGGCAAACTATGCAAAAAAAAACAAATATTCAAGTTCGAGCTATCACCCCGCATAGAACAACTTCAGGCTTATCGTATGCTCAAGCTGCAAGTATGAACTCCAATAACAATCCACGGATTAACCAAAATAATCAAAATCAAGAAACGTTACTGACAAACATCTATGAATTAGTTAATAAGTTATCATTCAGAATGGACAAACTGGAAAGACACTTTCCCAGCACAAGTTCCAAGCATCCAATATGATAAACAAAAACAACATAAAAGTAGCCACATGGAATGCCAATGGCATCATGAACAAACTCCATGAGCTAGAAATTTGTCTAAAATTACATAATATAGACATATGCTTATTAACAGAAACACACTTAACTAAACACACTTACATAAGAATAAAAGGCTACCAAACTTATCACACACGTCATCCTAGCAACCAGGCCAGAGGTGGTAGCTATATCATAATCAAAGACAACATCAAACATTATCAAGAAATAGGCATACAAACAGATGAATGTCCACTTACGGTAATAGCAGTCAACTCCAGTTCCACGAAACTATCGATCGGTTCGGCATACATTCCCCCGAAACACAACCTGAAAAAAACGATTATGTAAACATCCTCAACAATGTAGGTGACAGATTTATAATGGGAGGCGACATTAACGCATCCGGCCAATTGTGGACTGGGGTTCTAGACTCTCAACCACGAAAGGGAAAGAACTCAACGCAGCAGCATGTGGCTAACAGCATGTGGCTGCTACTATCACTCTACCGGCAGCCCTACATACTGGCCTACAGATGTTCAAAAAATTCCAGATTTGTTAGATTTCTTCATCACCAAAAAAGTGTCTACAAACCACATACAATTAGAAGATAATTTTGATCTGAGCTCAGATCACTCAGCAATAATACTTACACTCAGTGAAAACGTTGTCAAGAAATCAACAAAGCCAACGCTGACTAACTTTACCACAGACTGGGATAGCTTCAAAGTCGAACTTGAAAACAATATCAACCTTAATACTTACCCAAATACTACAGAACAATTAAAACAAGAGGCAGTAAAATTCAATATACCTATTCAAAACGCAGCATGGAACAACACCAAATTTATTGAAAATAAATCGATAGCTAAGTGTTACCCAACGCCAATAACCAACTTAATAAAAGAAAAAAGGAAAGCAAGGAAAATATGGCAAACTTCACATGACCCTACATTGAAAACATCATTAAATAATATAACAAAGAAGCTAAAGCTAGAAATTGCCAAACTAAAAGAAAATAACATGTCCTCGTTCTTAGCAAACCTGTCCGCTGACAGCAAAACGGATTACTCCCTTTGGAAGGCGACTAAAGGACTGAAAAATATAATCAAGCATAACCTCCGTTAAAGAGAAACGACGGCTCCTGGGCTAAGAACAATAAAGAAAAGGCAGATACATTTGCAGCTCACTTGTCAGAAGTATTCAGTCCAAATATTATTAGAGGTCATAGCGTAAATACGTCTAGCATCAATTCCACCTTTCAAAATATTCCTCTCCTCTCTCCTGGAAGAGTCAAAAACGTGATAAAAAATAGCTTCAGCAAGAAAAAGGCACCGGGATTTGACCTAATAACGCCAGAAATTCTTTCTCAGCTGCCGAAGAAAGGTATTTTAAAATTAACACCATTAATTAATGGTTCTTTTAGATTAAAGTACTTTCCCGATATCTGGAAAGTGGCAGAAATTATATTATAATGATCCAAAAACCTTGCATTAAACCAATCTTAGCTAGCAAGCACATTATTCCTCACTTCCAATTTGGATTCCGCGAAAGTCATTCGACCATTGATCAGATCCATAGAATCACCAACATAATAGAACAAGCTCTGGAAGATAAAAAAATATGCTCGGCAATCTTCATCGACATCGCTCAGGCGTTCGACAGAGTATAGCACGAAGGATTAACTTACAAACTCCAAGCAATCCTCCCAATTCAATATGTGGAATTCATAAAATCATACTTGGAAGGCAGGCATTTTCTTGTTAAGCAAGAGGATAAATACTTTGATCTACATGAAATTAAAGCAGGTGTTCCACAGGGGAGCATCTTGGGACCAATCTTATATCTACTCTACACGCACGATCTACCAATTCTACCAGATGCCAAAGTGGCCACCTTTGCCGACGATACCGCGATGTTAGCTACAGATACAGAAGAAGTTAACTCCATATTAAAGCTACAAAATGCAAATAGCAATATCCAGAAATGGACCAACGATTGGAAATTAAAAATAAATGAATCAAAGTCGGTTCACATCAACTTTACAAATAAATTTACTACCGGCCTGACCATTCAACTCAACAACAAAATAATTCCATATGCTTCTAAAGTAAAATACTTGGGAATGACATTAGACAGTAAACTTAAATGGAACGAGCACATTAAAATCAAGCTAAACGAATTAAATATAAAGTACGGGAAACTATACTGGCTAATAGGAAGAAAGTCTAAACTTTCCATTAACAACAAAATCCAGCTATGGGACTGTACCTGTAAAACCCACATCCTAAAAATACAACGCTTCCAAAACAAAGTGCTGCGAAACATGGTCCAAGCTCCGTGGTTTGTACGAAATAATGACCTTCAGAGAGACCTACAAATCAACCTAGTTGTTGATGAAATTACACGTTCAGCAAACAAGCACAACAACAGGCTAACAACTCATGTCAACATGCGAGCATCTGACCTAGCAAACACTGTTCACACCAGAAGGCTCAAACGCAAAAAACCATCAGATTTAGTAATCTAAATCTGTATTAAAATAAAATTTTAAAGTTCCACATAGTGGTTTAAAATATACAAAAATTAGGTTAAGATTCTTCAACATAAAACTGATGGTTGGCTAATTAGGCCAGTTTTAGTTCTACCTCAAACAACTCAACTTAAACTCAAAATAAAAAACAAAAAACAAAAAAAAGATGCTTGTAATACGGCCCTGGGAGCCGTGCTATCACAAGGAGAAGTAGGAAAAGACAACCCGATTGCCTATGCAAGACGTGTATTGAATCAAGCCGAGCGGAACTATTGTACAATAGAAAAAGAAATGCTGGGCATTTACTGGGCTATAAAAAATTATAGATGTTACTTGTTTGGAAGATATTTTATAGTATATACAGATCACAAGCCGTTAATCAGCGAGTTCCACAAACGAAACCCAGAAGGACGTATTAATAGATGGAAAATGGGGTTATCTGAATACTCCTACAAGGCTCATTATAAGCCAGGAAAAATAAATTCCAACGCTGATGCCCTAAGTCGAATACCGTATGAAAGCGAAAGTGCGAAAATGAAAACGAAGATGAAAATAAAAATGAATGTGAAAAGGAAGTAAATCACTTAGTAAAGTTAAATGTTATTACGAGGGCACAAACCAAAGAAAGGGATTTGTTAAGAAAAAACAAGTCAAATGATACAGAAGACTCTGAAGAAGAAGAGGAAGCTGAAATAGATGACAATATGGAAAACCAAAAAAGAATAGAGTTAAAAAACCAGAGGAAATACAGATAATATTAAAAGAATATCATGACTAGGCCCTGGGAGTAATTAAAACATATAACAAGGTACGTCGGTATTATAAATGGAAAAACATGCAAGGATCAATTAGGAACTATATAAAAAAATGTCTAAAATGTCAAAAAACTAAAAGAGGCAAAGTTACCAAAATGTCTATGGCGATTACAGACACTGCGAAAAAACCATTTGAAAAAGTATATCTAAATGTAGTAGGACCTTTTCCAGCAACAAACAAAGGCAATAAATATATTTTGACTTTTCAAGACGATTTAACAAAAATACTGGACTGCATTGCTATACCCAATCAGGAGGCAAAAACCATAGCAGCTGCGTTTTATGAAAAAATCATACTGAAGTATTCCGTAATACCAAAAAAGTTAATAACCGACCAAGGCACAAATTTCACTAGTGAAATGTTCAAAAAGCTATGTAAATTACTAAAAATTAATAAAATACAAACAACAGCCTATCATCCCCAGTCAAACGGATCATTGGAGAGAAGGCACGGACCCTGGTAGAACATTTGAAGATAGCTACGGATAAAAATACTCAAAGTTGGGATGAATGGTTAGCAGAAGCTGCTTTCTCGCACAATCACACCCCCACACGAAGGATTGAAATACGTACCATTATTTGCACTTTATGGATTTGTGATCCACTACCAAGCATACTGCAACGAAAACCAGAACCCGTATATAACTTCGATGATTTCAGCACAGTAGTGAAATTCAAACTTCAAAAAATTCACGAGTTAGTTCATATTTACTAATTTAATAAAAAGCAAAATGAAAGCAAAAAAGTACTATGACCGAAAGGAAAAAACAGAAACTTATAAAACAGGAGATAAATTACTATTAGTCAATGTGAATAAAACACATAAGCTTAGTAATAACTGGACTGGACCATACGACGTAATAGAGGTACCAAATCCATGCTGAGACGCCATTTTCTAAAAGCTCGATTCTTTAATTTTTTTACATTTTTAGTGAGCTCATTATTCCATGGACAACTTTCAAAATCGTTTTCATTAACTACTACTATGGGAACATACTTATAAATTAAATCCTTAATAACTTTATAAAATTCCCGGCACAAAGTATTAATATTATTAGATAATAAAAAATTAGTCCAATCATAATTACTTAATGAATAACAAATTTCAGAATAGTTAGCATTTCTAAAAACAAATTTAAAAGAGTGATTAAAAAACAGAAACTTATAAAACAGGAGATAAATTACTATTAGTCAATGTGAATAAAACACATTAGCTTAGTAATAGCTGGACTGGACCATACGACGTAATAGAGGTACCAAATCCGCTAAATACAATAATTGAAATAGGCGCTAACTACGCTGGGTACATAATAATCGAATAAAAAAAATGGACGGGGTAAAACGAAATTTTTGTTCTTTTCACAAGCAAAGAAAGAACAATTTTTAAACTATTGTTCAATTAATCACATTAGTCGACACCTATCGTACAATAGCTTCATTAAGTAATCAGCGCAGGTGCAGGAAAGTATTTAGTGCAGTTTTAGTAAAGGTGTGAAACTTAGCTACAATAAATTTTAGCAAATATTTTTTTTAGTAGTAGTTAAGATTATTAACAATTCAGTGTCTTAGATTAAAATACACGAAAGGGTTGTAGCAATAATTAGAAAGAGTTAAATTATACTTTTAGGAGTAGTTTTTTTGTTATAATAATAAAATCTTTTATTTATTTATTTATTTTAGTCAACAAAGTATTTACAACTTCCTACAACTACAAAGTAAATTACATTATAATAGAAAAAAAACCATTTTTAATGAAGCATATTAAAAAAATAAAAAATAATATGAATTAATATATATATGTAAGCAAGCAGAAAATAAAATAAAAATAAAAATAAATAACAATATGAAATAGTACCAATTATTAATTTTAATTAAATAATTATGATTGGATATTATTAAGTAATCTTCTTATAAAATTTTCAGGTCTTAGATTGAAATCAATCGCACCATAATAATAGTTAAACTCTGTTATTAAGCTATTAATACCAGAATCACGAACGTAGTTGACCCGTGTAGTTATAAGAGGAACATTAATATTGATGAACGCCAGCAAATCAGATGAATCAATATCATTTACTAGCAATCTGAATACAAAAACCGCCTTAGTAACTGAGCGTCGTACAATAAGGGTATTTAAATTTATTAACTTTAGCCGGGACTCATAGGGAGGCAAGTTATTATTATTTCTCCAATTAAGTCCCCTTAACGCGAATCTTAAAAATCTTTTTTGTACAGCTTCCAATCGACGAATATGCACATTATAGTAGGGGCACCATACAATAGACGCATACTCGAGAACGGAACGAACAAAGGAGACATATAAAGTTTTGAAAACATAGGGTCAGAAAAATCACCAGCATAACGTCGTATCATACCCCACCCTCTATCGGCTTTATTTATTATGTAATCAATGTGTAAATTATATGTTAATTTTACATCAAGAATAACACCAAGATCCTTTACACTATAAACACGATTTATTTCTTGGTTACCAATAGAATAAACACCAGTAAAAGTTCCAAACGACGACGAGAGTACTATGACCGATATTACAGAGCATTTTCCAATGTTTAGTGTCAGCTGTCACCACAGAGAATACTTAGAAATAATACTATTTAAATGAATAAAATTACACCAGTCTTTTCCTGACATAAATATTTTAAAATCATCGGCAAACATTAACAAATTACAGTCAGGTAGGAATAGAACAACATCGTTAACATACAAAATAAACAACAAAGGACCGAGATGACTACCCTGTGGAACACCAGAAGTTACAGGTATTTCTTCTGAAAAGCAGTTATGAAACTACAAATTGCTGTCTATCACTAAGAAAGGATGAAATCCACTTCTTGAAAAATTCCGGAAAACCGATTTTGTGCAATTTAAAAATTAATAAATTATGGTTTATACGGTCGAAAGCCTTACTGAAATCGGTATAAATAGCATCAACTTGATTACCTTTAGCGAATTCAGTTGTAATAAAGTTAGTGAATAGCAACAGATTTGTCACGGTGGATCGTTTCTTCATGAAACCGTGTTGCTTATTACTGATTAAATTTTTGCAGTAGTAAAATAAGGTGTCAGTGACTAGTTTATCAAGCATTTTCGGTATAACAGATTGTTTACTGATACCTCTATAGTTTTCCATTTTGTTTTTCCTACCGGATTTGAAAATAGGTATTATAAATGACCTTTTCCATATAGTTGGAAAGCAACCCGTTTTAAGAGAGACATTAAACATATGGCAAAGCACACTATGTAGTGGAACAGCACAATTACGTTATTAATTTACGTTATTAACATTATTAATATTGATTAAGATATCATTTGGAGAAAAGTGTAAATCTTTAAAAATTAAATCGGATGAGTCTTCATCAACAACAAAATTATCATCATTATAAACAGATTTAAAGAAAGTGGCAAACAAATTGCAAGTATATTGAGGTGTTTCAGCACAGTCATTACCAAAAAACAAGCATGAAGGAAAACCGTCATTTTTATTTTTGGAATTAATATATTACCAAAACTTCTGAGGGTGAGTTTTAATACCATTCTGAATATTATTAATATATATATATAGTATGCGTTAGCCAAAGCGGTTTTAAACTCAGACTTCAGTCTAGATAAACAATAAAGTCATCATCCGACATGCTGAGACGCATTTTTTTCTAAAAGCTCGATTCTTTAATTTTTTTACATTTTTAGTGAGCTCATTATTCCATGGACAACTTTCAAAATCGTTTTCATTAACTACTACTATGGGAACATACTTATAAATTAAATCATTAATAACGTTATAAAATTCCCGGCACAAAGTATTAACCCTTTGGCCTCACATTTATTTGAATTTTTTTTGCATTTAGAACACATTTAATTATTTAGAAACTCATATACGAAAACTATATATTCTCGTATTCAAATGCGAAACTCATTCATAATACGAAATTTTTTTAGAGAATAGAGTAATTTGTAAGAGCAGTAGATTTATGCAAGAATTCATTTATTTCATGAATATATATATGATATTGGGATAACTTTATTTAAATATTGTCTCAGTTTCAATGACGTACCAGAACGTTATAATCGATTTTGTCCAAAATAATGCATGACGTTCTGATACGTCAAATAAGGCCAAAGGGTTAATATTATTAGATAATAAAAAATTAGTCCAATCATAATTACTTAATGAATAACAAATTTCAGAATAGTTAGCATTTTTAAAAATAAATTTAAAAGAGTGATTAAATATTTTATCAAACGAAATATTTAAAATAGGGGGTCGGGTTTGGAAGTCAGCAGGGTAGGCAAATGAATGCTTCGGCATAGTTTGTTGCAACTGTTGAGGTTTCTGAACAAGTACTTGCATTACCTCCTCGTGGTGGCCCCTGGAACTGTATCTGTCTTTAATATGGATACAGACCAAATTTGCAAGCGCGAAACCAAGCTAAGGGTGTAATTCGTACCGTGCCTAGAGCTGCGTGGCTGAGGGTGAGCTCAGTCGCTAACGGTGGACTCCGGATACCAGGCGACCTCCGGTTTTAACCAGCCTTACCATAGTATCGGGCCTCTGCTATGGTGGACTTTTATATGCCGCGATACTCGTGGGATTAAGAATGGAAAATAAACAAAAAACAACAACAACAACAACAAAAACAACAACAGCAACAACAACAGAACCAACAACAACGATGTCATCGGTACTAGCTACAAATGAGGTATCGCAGGAGGCTCATACAGCCGCCTCAGCTGGCTCTCGGGTCACTGAGACTGGCTCGGCCCTTGCGGTAGCTATCGAACTATTGCAACGGGCTAAGATGCAGGATACCGATGAAAGTGAAATCGCGACGAATGAAGAGAGCATCTACTTAAAGGACTCTGAGAGCGATAATGTCACGGTCATCGAGAGTGACTCAAATACTAAAGAAAGCGGTAATCGACGCGATGGATAAACTTCCACGGGGCAGTGACTCAAATACTAAAGAAAGCGGTAATCGACGCGATGGATAAACTTCCACGAGGTCCAGAAAGCGGTAATCGACGCGATGGATAAACTTCCACGGGGCACTCATGTCCGGTTTAATGGCTCCACGCGTAAACCTGGATGGGTCTCATTCAATTGTAATGACGTTATGAGTAAGACATGGCTCGGGAATACAATCAAGAACATCAGGCCGTATCCAGGTACAGAGCTGATTATGGTTGAAGGTAAGGACCTCCCCAAATACGCGACCTTCTCGGGGTTCTTCCCGGATGAAGGTCTTCATGAGGAGAGAATTCTGAGCAGGTTGGGTAGGCAAAATGACGGTCTACACGTTGAGGACTGGAAGATAGTTAAGAGGACGTCGACAGGAAGAGGCCATCATATGGTCCTTGCTATCGACGAAGCTTCTGCTAAGACTCTTCAGTCACTCGGTTGTAGGCCGTGGTATTGCCTGGATAGGGTGAATCTATGCCTGAGGCTAAGGGCACACGAGCAGGAGATCAAAAAAACAACAAGAAACCAAGCCGACTGCAACGGTGACTGAGGAAGTAATGGTAGTCTCTAGGACAGCAGAACCAGAGACCGCAGCTGAAGTTTTAATGAAATAGTCTGCAGCATCATTCACACCAGCAACGGCATCCACACCAGCAACGACAACGCTGACGCTTTCGGAGGTAGTTAGGACCGCTTCGGAACAACTACCGTCTACCAGCGGTTATAGGAAACCAATAGAATCCAGGCTGCCTACCGGCTAAGAAATTCGAATTATTCGAATTTCGGATTAGTCAGATCCGAATTTCGGATCAGTTAGTACCGCGTAAGAGATTTGGATCGGAATTAGTGCTGCCATTCCAGATATTAGATTTTGACAGAAAAAAGTATATTTTTCTCGTATTTTTATTTGTTTATGTTTCCGAAAGTCTTATTTTTATTTTACATTATAAATTAAAATGGATAGTGTAGCAGTATATTTTAGTGAAAGTGATGAAGGAAACACACCGATTGAAGAAAATAACCGAAGAAAATTATATTTGATGAGAAAAATAATTAAAGATAAATCAAATATATTGGATTTACCTTGCGAAAAGTAAATAAATACTATACTTTTTATATCTGTGAGATAAATTGAACATTGAAGTATAATCTATCTTTTATAGTTTAATAAATATGGATTCGCAATTCAATATGTATGATTTTGAAATTGTTCAAAGTTATTTAAATGCTGAAACTCATTGATTCATCACTACCAAACAGGGCAATTTCAACATAATTATATATATATATATATATATTTGATGAGAAAAATAATTAAATAACTGCAAATTTCTCAGAGTTCGGTTGCTGTGATTTAAATTCTATATTAGTCTTGGTTACAATTTTTTTGTTTTTGCGTCTGCATAAAATAAAAATGATTATAAAAGTAATTATTATAAGACCAAGAGTTATACATGAAATGGATGAAATATTATGTTTAAATTCCAAATATTGAATATTATCTCTATTTTTTATATTTGCAATATGAATTTGTTCCAAAGTAATATTGTTTACAATTTTTGTATAATTAGTATTAAAAAATGGTATAATAAAATGTTGAGTAAAATTTTCAATTTTATTAAAATACACATTATCATTTATTATTATTTTACAATTATTAAAATCTATTATGTTATTATTTTTTATTGTAATATTTTGTTTAATACAATTTTGATTTAATCTTCTTATAGGTACATTTTTTGTTACTAACAAATTTTCACTTAAACTTTCAATTGATTGTACTTTATTTATTTTAAGTTTGCAAATATTATTTTCTTCAAAAATATTTTGTATACATTTATCATTATGAATTTTTAAATTCTTTTTAATTAATATATTATCCATATATTCAAAAATATTATTATCTTGAATTATTACAGTTTCATATTTCTTTTCTAATTCTTCAAATTCTTTATTTGGCATAGGAATGACTAAAGAATTGTAATATTTATTTTTTGAAAATATTGGAATTCCTATTCCAAAAATTAGTGAGTTTTCTTTAAACCGCATTTTTTAAATAGGGAAGGGTATCTATTGTTATATTAAACTTTGTCATTTTTTCCTCATTTAAAATATTATGCGCAAGAAAATGCGTATTGCTCATTAAAATTATGTCGAGAAATTGTTCCAATTCCTTGTTAATTAAGTTAATATCTGAATACCAATGTAAAATTAATTTAAGAGTATGAATTGACTCTAGAACAGTATTTGTTTCGTTAGTTAAAATGGAAATAGTTTTATTCAGAATTATATTTTGTATATTAGTTTGATTAACAATTAGATTCATATTTTTTATGAGATTATCATTAATAATAACTTGTTTATTAACTTCATTAGTCAGTTGTTTAGAATTTTGCTCTATGTTTACTAAATGGTCGTATATTTCTTTGGCGTCATCATCGTCCATAGTTCCGAAAACGAATTTCATTGCTGTACCTCCGAGGTTAATTAATCCTCGTTTTTTCCTAAAGTTGTTAAATTTTGGTATTAGTTTTCCAAGATTTCTATAAGCCAAAAACAATTCTCTTTCCAGTATTTTTATTTCATTGTTCTCCGAATAGATCTTAAGTTTCTTAACATTTTCATTTATCAAGTCTATAATCTCCTTATAGTCTTGCAAATGAATAATTTGAACTAATTTAACACAATGATCAACAACAACTCTTTGAAATTTACGTTTTTGTTGGTTAGAGGTATATTTAACATTTCTTTTATTACTTGTGTCAAAAGTATAATTTCCATTTTTTGTGAAAGTATGCAATTTTTTATATTTAGGTAAACATTTTCCTACTTTTCTACATTTTACGACGTTATCATGTAGCTTATAATTAGTATCTCTTCTTTTATTTAATTTCTGAATTTTATTTAATTTTAAATTTGTCAATTTTTTTGAAATGTTTTCGATATCTTCGCGACTTAGATTTTTAGACAGAAAATCTATTGGTTTGGTATTTGTAGTTGAGTGAATTGTATTGTTATAATAAATGATAGCTTTATGAACTTTTTCTTCTATGTTATCGGCATTTTTTTCTGCTTGCATGATACGAATATGTTCATTAAGAGTACCGTGTAGTCTTTCGATATCTGCGTTTCCTGTTTTACTTCCAGCGGTAGTAACATGGAAATTAATATTATTTTCTTTGAGGAACAATTCTACGGAATTATGCAGTATACACCTTTCATTATCATAAATAAGTTTTTTCATTTTGCCTAAATATCGTATTCGTTCTTTTAAAGCATGAAGAATAGATATCCAAGTTCTGTCTTGGAGTTTATGTGCCGTTGCATATTTCGATAATTTATCTATAGTGGTCAAAAACATTACATTTTTACAAGGGAACCAAATATCCAAATGAATTATTTCGTTCAAACCTAGAGGTGTTTCTGAAATATTGTAAGGTAATTTTATAGGTTGCCTGTCATGTTTAGCTATTAAACAAATATCACAGTTATTAATAATTTTTTTTATAATTTCAAATAAAATTGGATAAAAATATTTTTTCTTTATTTCATTATAAATTTCTAAAATTCCGCGATGATTATTTTCAAGGTGCTCATTTTTTATAATTGATAAAATTTCTTCTTTATCTACCACATCATTTAATTTTAAATTCGATTTTAATATTTTTAAATTGTTATTATTTGAGAAATATTTGACATATAATTCTTGAAATTTTAAAAATAATTCTGTTTTTTCACAATAGATACACATTAATCCTTTGTCGATTAAAATTTTTCTCATTTCATTTAAAAGATTTGTTTTATCGTCAACAATGATAAAGTTTTTTACCTTTTTGTTTAATATTTTTTTATAAGATCGATGTTTTGGCCCGTTACTAAGATGAATCTGGTTTTTAAACAAATTTACTGCTTTTTCTGTAATATGAATATACTTTGAATCATCTTCGTCAGCACTATGCACTGTTGCAATAGTTGAAATATTTGTTTCATTTGAAATTTCTTCATGATTTAATATTCAATTTTCTTCGTTATTTCGAATTTTTTGTTGACAATTAACTATGTTGTTTGTGTATCTACTCAAACCATCAGCAACGCGATTTTCGTTTCCTTTTAGATAGTTAATATTGAAATCATATTCATTTAGTTTTATTTTCCATCGTTGTAGCTTCATATTTGGTTCTTTCAAATTATGTAGCCAAACTAGCGGTTTATGGTCAGTGAAAATGGTAAATTTTCTACCATACAAGTATGTTCTAAATTGCTGTACACCCCACACTATAGCAAGAAGCTCTTTTTCTATAGTTGAGTAATTAATCTCATGAACATTAAGAGTTCTTGATGCGTAACAAATCGGATGATTATTTTGGCTGAGAACGCCACCTAAAGCATAATTCGACGCATCTGTGGTTAGTACGAAAGGTTTACTAAAATCTGGGCTTTTAAGAATTGGATCACTAGTCAACAATGTCTTTAATTTTTCGAATGCTTTAATGTAATCTTTATCAAAAATATTTTTGTTCCTTTTTTCAGATAATTAATTAATGGATGAGCCACCTTGGCATAATCTCTTATAAACTTCCGGTAATAACCTGTAATTCCAAGAAATCTCTGAATTTCTTTTACGGTAGTTGGAAGTTTCATATCAATAATAGCTTTTATCTTATTATCATCGGGTTTTATACCTCCTTGTGTTATGATATGACCCAAATAATTGGTAGTATTTACTGCAAATTGACATTTATTTATTTGTATTTTCAGATTACTTTCACGTAATCTTTTAAAAAAATTTTGAAATTGATTGAAGATGTTCCTCTAAACTACTTGAAAATATAAGAATGTCATCAAGATAAATGACACAAATAACATTAATAAATTCTTTGAAAACGTCATTCATTAGACGTTGAAAAGTTGAAGGTGCATTTTTAAGTCCAAATGGCATTCGTGTGAATTCAAAATGCCCATTTGCCGTTGAAAATGCAGTCTTCTCGCGATCTTCAGGTTCCACCTCTATTTGATGAAACCCTTTAGCCAGATCGATTGTAGTAAAGTAGTTACATCTTCCTAATTTGTCAAATAATTCATCCATCTTTGGTATAGGAAATTTATCATCAACGGTATTTTCATTTAATTTCCTATAATCTACGACAATTCTCCACTTTTGTTTTTGAGAATTATCTATTTTTTAGGTACTACCCAAATAGGAGAGTTGTATGGACTATTACTTGGACGAATTATTTTTTGGGCGAGCATTTCATTTATTTGCTTGTCCACTTCATTACGATGAATTTCTGGATACTTATATAATTTACTATAGATAGGAATATTATTTTTTGTTTTTATTCTATGTTTAATTTCATTCGTAAAGGATAAATTACTACGCTCTTTAAAAAATAAATTTTTGTATGAATGCAACAAATTTTTTAATTTCCCTTTTATCTTTTTTATTCAAATTTTCTGACAAATTTTCAATAACTATATTTTCGTCAATAATTTCGTTACTAAATATGTTCGCCGATTCATCTAAATAACTTTTAAAAAAATAGTTTTCTTCTTCTTGATTGAAGAAAATATTAATTTGCGAATGGCTAGTTATTAATATTCGTTTTCTATAATCAATAATAACATTTAGGTTTCTTAAAATGTTATTTCCAATTAAACCATCGAAAAAATTATGGAAATTGAATTCTAAAAACTCGAAATATGTATCTTCCGGTTCGTTGAATTTTGTATTGAGTAGTCGACCTAACATTTCTATTTAAAACTTGTTAAGATTTATGTTCAGAATTTATAATCCATTTCGGATCACAAATATCTGGATTAATGATGCTTGCCTCTGCACCACTATCTATAATAAATCTTAAATTTCTTACTTTCGTTTTAATTACTATATAGAGTAGATTTTTGGGCCTGGTTTCCGAAAATTTCGTTTGGGAATAGTTTCATTTGTTTGATTTACAGAGATTTCCATAGGTTCAATCCGATCGTTATCATGAAAATTTCTATGATCATTATTACGATTATTATTCTGGTAATTATGCGAGTAATTATTATTACCAGATTGATAATTAGATTTATTAAAAGTTGTTTTTGTTTGTGAACTTTGGGTATTATTTCTCGGATCTCTATTATAATTAGATCTCGATTCATAGTTTTTATTTTTGGATTGATTACTAGATTTAGAAGAATTAAATTTTTACGAAAATAATTTATTCTTTGAAAAACTTTCATTTATATACCCATATTTAATTAATAAATCATAGGCGTCATCTAATTTATCAGTGTCTCTACAAACAAGAAGATTTTTTGCTAAAGGTGGAAGATTTTCTATGAAATGTTTTAATACTAATCTATTATTTGCGTGTTCTACATCAATTTTTCCTAGTAATATTTGAGCATTATTTAAACGACATAGAAGGAAACTTAATTTTTTATAAAAAACTTCAATTGTTGTGTCACATCTACACAATTTAACTTCATCAATTAGTTCTGAAATCGGAGTTTTTTCTCCATGATTTCTTAGCAAAATTTCTTTTAACCCTGACCAGCTATCAACAACCCCAGTTTTCAAAAGACTTTCCTTTGCTTTACCAACGATTTTATCAGTTATTAACCCGTATACAATACTTTGTTCGGTTTCGTCGAAGTTTTTAGCAAGATTGAGGATATTTTCTATTCTAGCTAGAAATCCAGCCAAACTAAATTTATCTCCATTAAAAGGAGTAATATAGTTAATATTTTTCATTACATGATTTAATAATTCCTTATTTGCCATTATTACACTTTTTATTTCTATACGGTTTGAAATTACAAAATTAATTTTATTATTCAAAAAATAGATTTTTTTTTTGTTAATTTTATTTATTATATGTACTATGTTTAATAAATTTATTTATTTGATAACAAGAAATATTTTAATTTCTTTATTATTTAAATTTATTTATTTAAAAAAATTTTTGCACTTATTTATTAGTTAATTAATTAAAATACATTAATTTTTATTTGACAAATAAAAGAAACGTTTAATACATAACAATTTAATATAATTATGTGTACCTTGTGTTTTTTTTTCTTCTTTAAAGTTGTAGAAATGTTGTTTATTTGCTTCTTGATTTTGTTGCATACACCAACTACTTTTATGTTGTTCTATCTGTTGAATGAGTCGTTTTACCAGTTGAAAATTTTTTACTTTGGATGAAATTATTCTTTTTATTTTCGCAAACTATTAATTTTCACTAAATTTTAATCTGCAAATACCGATTTATTTACTGTTACGTACAAGTTAAATGTTATTTCACAATTAAGTAATTTTTGTAACAGAACATCAGTCATGTATAAGTTAATATGTACTTAGATTTTTTGTATTTAACTTATTCACCGTTATTTATAAATTAACTTTAAAATTTTAAATTAATTAATTTATTTTACTGTATAATTTTATTTTATACTTATTTATGAATAACTTTAACTTTGTTTTAAAATTAATCTATTTTACCGATTAATTTGTTTTTCAATTTTACAGTTAGTTATAAGTCACTTTAATTTTGTTTCAAAATTAATCTATTTTACCGATTAATTTTTTTTTATTATTATTACACATTATTACACTAACTTTGTTTTAAAATTAATCTATTTTACCGATTAATTTTATTTTATTTTTTCACCGACTGCGCCAATTTTATGATTGAACAAAATTTCCAAAAATTTTTGTTGTATAACTAATATTTTTTATTTCTTTTAAAAATATTTATTTGTTATTTATTCAACTAAGGTAAACTTAAGACTAAACTAAATTAGAATTACAATTATTATTATCACCTTATAATTACACAAAGTGTAATTATTAACTTTGCTTAAAATAAAAATGTTCCCAAGTTGTCATTGGTATAATAAAATGTTGAGTAAAATTTTAAAATGTTGAGTAAAAAAAAAATGGTATAATAAAATGTTGAGTAAAAATTTCAATTTTATTAAAATACACATTATCATTTATTATTATTTTACAATTATTAAAATCTATTATGTTATTATTTTTTATTGTAATATTTTGTTTAATACAATTTAATTTAATCTTCTTATAGGTACATTTTTTGTTACTAACAAATTTAAACTTTCAATTGATTGTACTTTATTTATTTTAAGTTTACAAATATTATTTTCTTCAAAAATATTTTGTATACATTTATCATTATGAATTTTTAAATTCTTTTTAATTAATATATTATCCATATATTCAAAAATATTATTATCTTGAATTATTACAGTTTCATATTTCTTTTCTAATTCTTCAAATTCTTTATTTGGCATAGGAATGACTAAAGAATTGTAATATTTATTTTTTGAAAATATTGGAATTCCTATTCCAAAAATTAGTGAGTTTTCTTTAAACCACATTTTTTAAATAGGGAAGGGTATCTATTGTTATATTAAACTTTGTCATTTTTTCCTCATTTAAAATATTATGCGCAAGAAAATGCGTATTCATTAAAATTATGTCGAGAAATTGTTCCAATTCCTTGTTAATTAAGTTAATATCTGAATACCAATGTAAAATTAATTTAAGAGTATGAATTGACTCTAGAACAGTATTTGTTTCGTTAGTTAAAATGGAAATAGTTTTATTCAGAATTATATTTTGTATATTAGTTTGATTAACAATTAGATTCATATTTTTTATGAGATTATCATTAATAATAACTTGTTTATTAACTTCATTAGTCAGTTGTTTAGAATTTTGCTCTATGTTTACTAAATGGTCGTATATTTCTTTGGCGTCGTCATCGTCCATAGTTCCGAAAACGAATTTCATTGCTGTACCTCCGAGGTTAATTAATCCTCGTTTTTTCCTAAAGTTGTTAAATTTTGGTATTAGTTTTCCAAGATTTCTATAAGCCAAAAACAATTCTCTTTCCAGTATTTTTATTTCATTGTTCTCCGAATAGATCTTAAGTTTCTTAACATTTTCATTTATCAAGTCTATAATCTCCTTATTGTCTTGCAAATGAATAATTTGAACTAATTTAACATAATGATCAACAACAACTCTTTGAAATTTACGTTTTTGTTGGTTAGAGGTATATTTAACATTTCTTTTATTACTTGTGTCAAAAGTATAATTTCCATTTTTTGTGAAAGTATGCAATTTTTTATATTTAGGTAAACATTTTCCTACTTTTCTACATTTTACGACGTTATCATGTAGCTTATAATTAGTATCTCTTCTTTTATTTAATTTCTGAATTTTATTTAATTTTAAATTTGTCAATTTTTTTGAAATGTTTTCGATATCTTCGCGACTTAGATTTTTAGACAGAAAATCTATTGGTTTGGTATTTGTAGTTGAGTGAATTGTATTGTTATAATAAATGATAGCTTTATGAACTTTTTCTTCTATGTTATCAGCATTTTTTTCTGCTTGCATGATACGAATATGTTCATTAAGAGTACCGTGTAGTCTTTCGATATCTGCGTTTCCTGTTTTACTTCCAGCGGTAGTAACATGGAAATTAATATTATTTTCTTTGAGGAACAATTCTACGGAATTATGCAGTATACACCTTTCATTATCATAAATAAGTTTTTTCATTTTGCCTAAATATCGTATTCGTTCTTTTAAAGCATGAAGAATAGATATCCAAGTTCTGTCTTGGAGTTTATGTGCCGTTGCATATTTCGATAATTTATCTATAGTGGTAAAAAACATTACATTTTTACAAGGGAACCAAATATCCAAATGAATTATTTCGTTCAAACCTAGAGGTGTTTCTGAAATATTGTAAGGTAATTTTATAGGTTGCCTGTCATGTTTAGCTATTAAACAAATATCACAGTTATTAATAAATTTTTTTATAATTTCAAATAAAATTGGATAAAAATATTTTTTCTTTATTTCATTATAAATTTCTAAAATTCCGCGATGATTATTTTCAAGGTGCTCATTTTTTATAATTGATAAAATTTCTTCTTTATCTACCACATCATTTCATTTTAAATTCGATTTTAATATTTTTAAATTGTTATTATTTGAGAAATATTTGACATATAATTCTTGAAATTTTAAAAATAATTCTGTTTTTTCACAATAGATACACATTAATCCTTTGTCGATTAAAATTTTTCTCATTTCATTTAAAAGATTTGTTTTATCGTCAACAATGATGAGGTTTTTTACCTTTTTGTTTAATATTTTTTTATAAAATCGATGTTTTGGCCCGTTACTAAGATGAATCTGGTTTTTAAACAAATTTACTGCTTTTTCTGTAATATGAATATACTTTGAATCATCTTCGTCAGCACTATGCACTGTTGCAATAGTTGAAATATTTGTTTCATTTGAAATTTCTTCATGATTTAATATACAATTTTCTTCGTTATTTAGAATTTTTTGTTGACAATTAACTATGTTGTTTGTGTATCTACTCAAACCGTCAGCAACGCGATTCGTTTCCTTTTAGATAGTTAATATTGAAATCATATTCATTTAGTTTTATTTTCCATCGTTGTAGCTTCATATTTGGTTCTTTCAAATTATGTAGCCAAACTAGCGGTTTATGGTCAGTGAAAATGGTAAATTTTCTACCATACAAGTAAGTTCTAAATTGCTGTACACCCCACACTATAGCAAGAAGCTCTTTTTCTATAGTTGAGTAATTAATCTCATGAACATTAAGAGTTCTTGATGCGTAACAAATCGGATGATTATTTTGGCTGAGAACGCCACCTAAAGCATAATTCGACGCATCTGTGGTTAGTACGAAAGGTTTACTAAAATCTGGGCTTTTAAGAATAGGATCACTAGTCAACAATGTCTTTAATTTTTCGAATGCTTTAATGTAATCTTTATCAAAAATATTTTTGTTCCTTTTTTCAGATAATTAATTAATGGATGAGCCACCTTGGCATAATCTCTTATAAACTTCCGGTAATAACCTGTAATTCCAAGAAATCTCTGAATTTCTTTTACGGTAGCTGGAAGTTTCATATCAATAATAGCTTTTATCTTATTATCATCGGGTTTTATACCTCCTTGTGTTATGATATGACCCAAATAATTGGTAGTATTTACTGCAAATTGACATTTATTTATTTGTATTTTCAGATTACTTTCACGTAATCTTTTAAAAAAATTTTGAAATTGATTGAAGATGTTCCTCTAAACTACTTGAAAATATAAGAATGTCATCAAGATAAATGACACAAATAACATTAATAAATTCTTTGAAAACGTCATTCATTAGACGTTGAAAAGTTGAAGGTGCATTTTTAAGTCCAAATGGCATTCGTGTGAATTCAAAATGCCCATTTGCCGTTGAAAATGCAGTCTTCTCGCGATCTTCAGGTTCCACCTCTATTTGATGAAACCCTTTAGCCAGATCGATTGTAGAAAAGTAGTTACATCTTCCTAATTTGTAATTTAATTTCAGAAGAGAATTAATTTTCTTCTTGTTTAATTTTATTTTTAAATTCAAAATTAAAATTTAAACACTTTTATTATTTTATATGCTTTATACATATATAAAAAAAAGTTAAATTATAATAATACTTTGTAATAAATTTTTTTAATTAATTTTTATAAATAATTACGGGACTGAGGAAAAAACACGGCTTAACAGAGTTCAACAGTTCGAAATATTCTAATATTCTCGAAATATTAACACTAGATTTACCACACCAGTCAAATTGACTGGCTTTACAATTTAATTTTCAAATTCCTACTTAATATTAATTTTTTTATTTGAAACGATGTCATGACATTTGTAGCGATAGTTAAATGAATAATATTAGGCGGTTATTTTTATTTTTTTATTCAAAATCAAAAAGTTTTTGATTACTATTGGTACTTATACCAAAACCAGTCAAAATGACTGGTGCATTTTTCTATGTTATGGAATGAGTTTTGCACAGTTATAATAAATAATAAATACTGGGTAATTGTAGCGCGATCATAAAAAAAGTCATGCGGGTGATAATGATACAATTCGTGATAACGGTAAATTCATGATCACTGGACAATACGTTATGTGAAATTTTGTTGAGAACACTGGAAAGAAACATTTCTTTGGAGTCTAAAATATTGAATAATATATTCTTTGGTAAGAAAACTAAATATAGAAAGAAATATTATCCTTTTATTATTTTCAATTTATTTTTATAATTATCGCCAGGCCGCACAAATGGCAAAACGAAATAAATTTTCTTTTCCCAAAAGTATGTAAAAATTGTGACAAATTCAATACTACTACTATACTATGTAGGTTTCTTATTCAGAATTGAAATTTCGAATTGCTATTGATCTTATAAGTTTACTATACTCTTTTATACTATATATGTACATACATTTACATAAAATATATATATATATGTTATGTTGTGGATGTGGAATCACACGACAATTAATTTATGTTTACGAATTTGAATATTATTATGTTTTAATTAACTAATGATAATGAATGAATTTATAATTAATAAAATATATTACATTAACCTAATTGAAGTAATTTATCATTTTTTTAAAATATATAAAGACTGGAAACGACACTAACCATTTTTTCTAGGACCAGTCATTTTGACCAGTGTCGGAAGAAATAGGTATAGTCAAATTGTCGGTATATCTAGTGTTAATTAGGAATTAAAAGTAAAACATGTAATAAAAGAAATGTAGAGAGGAATATGAATTTTTTTCTGTAAGAAAAGGAAATAATTTTTTTTATGAGCAGCACACTGACAATTTTTTTTACAAAAAACAATAGTTTTTTTTGGGAAAACCAACAACAAGTAGAATGCAAAAAATATATGAAGTTTTATGAAATAAAACATAATAGTTTTTTTTTAATTTCATTTTCAACACTTTATTTAATTTTTTTTACAACATTTAAAAAAAAAAAAATTTTTACAATTTCTTTTATAATTTTTTTTTACAATTTAGCTGGTTATGGCACATTAATTTATATTTATAGAGTTTATAACATTAAATCTCAATTTATGAAATTAAGTTAATTAATAACATAACATATATAGAACTTGATAGTTATGGCACATTAAAATAGGAGATGACGTCCAACCTCTGCGGGACGTGGCGGGAAGAAAGCGCGATCCGCCGGGCGTGGTATTCACTAAGAAAGCGTTCCATGGGAATGTTGGTTGAAGGCCGCCAAGTTTCAACCAACGTTTCTCCGAAGTATTCCAAATTCGGAACGGCTCTGTTGCATTCTACACCAACACCATTCCGTTCGGCCGCTCTAAATAGATACTAAAAAAAATAATATATAAAAAAAAATCAATCAAAAAGAAAGTAAATGATTATATAAAAAAAAACTTACCCAACTCAGCATACGCGGAATCGTATATTCATTTACATTCATTTTTGTTTCCTCTTCATATTAAACTACTTTGTTCAAAAGTCACAGCAAAAATGGTTACTATAAATGTACTTACAAAATAATTAAGTCTGAAAACTGCATAGTTGCACTTTTTTTACTCAAATTCCAATTTTTTTTTTTTGAGCAAATTATTTAACACAAAAATTAATAATAACGAAATTCAAAAATTATATCATATTCATATATCACACAAAAATTACATGTATATATGTTTATAAAAAAAACCCCCATAATACTAATATAACAACGAGAAACTTATTTAGCCGAGACACTTTAAATTTTTATTATCCCAGCTAATACATGTCAGTTAGTAAGGTCAATAAAATCCCCAGGTTTTAGTTCATAAATAAGGGAAATAATATATAAAATTTTATCATTAAAATATATAAAAAAAAAACACATAATGTTAGGCGTACCGTATTAATAATTAGTAATATTTCAGGAAAGTTATGCTGCGAATTTGGGCATTATCATTGTTATTGATGGTGAGTGGCGAACCAATAACCACAGAAGAAGTGAAGGAAACAGACTTATTATTTGAAAACATGGGGCGCTTAGTTGAATATCAAGATTCAATACACGTATACACTAAATTACAATTAACAACAAACGAGCAAATAGAGCAATTTGTGGAAGCAACAATAAAACAAGTAGAGTACTCTTGTATTCAGTTAAAAGAATACGTAAAAGTAGACCTGCAAACTATTTAAAGATGAGATAAAAAATTGGACAAATAAAATACGGAAAATAACAAAAGCAGTTAATCATTATTTTAATAGAAGAAAAAGAGGGGCATTGAACATAATAGGATCTACTGCAAAAATGTTATTTGGAACAATGGACAGTGGAGATGCGGAAAAAATTTATAACAATTTGGAAAAATTGAAGAAAAACGAAGGAAAGATAATGGAATTAATAGATAAGCAGACTAGTACAACATTAGTAAAGATACACATAGATTTAGCAGAAATCAGTGGAGAGTTAGAATTACATCAATTAATGCTATATGTATTGGCAGAATTAGAAAGAGTTTATGGATATATGCTGGAACAGGATGAAATAATAAACGCATTACAACAACATTGGTTTTAGATACAAAAATATTAATTGATATAGTAAGAAATATGACGGAAGGGGAAGGACATGATTACTTATACTCAGCCACGGTAATAAACCAATTGGCTATAATTGATTTAGCACATTGGAACAACGAATTAGGAATTAGGATAACTATAAATGTGTTAAGAAAACAAGAATTCGAGCTCCACAAGGTATAAGCTTTACCAAAGCAAACTCAGCATCAACAATTTACAGTAGTACAAGCTGACTGGGATTATATAGCAAAAAATTCAGTAAACCAATTTATTTTTTATAAAATATCAGAAATAGGACAGGCATGTAGACAAATCAGTAACGAAAGGAATGAATTATTTAGAGTTTGCAAACCAGTACATCCAAAAGTAATAGGATGCATAATAAATAGTTGTGTATTAACATTGATTTTAAATAACTAGATAAATCATCATTTGAAAAAAAAATATTGTTATATTTGGGCATCAGAGGGCGCATGTATCGCTTTTAACAAACAATATTATTTTTTCATTTCTCTCTCTTTCAGTGAGAAAATTATTTATGTATATTCCTTTTTTGCGTTTTTTGTTGTTTTTATGGCCTTGAGAATTTTTATTTTGCTATATAAAGAAAAAAATCATTTTTAGAAGAATAGAAAAATTCAATGTAGGGAATTTTTTTATTTTTTCATATTCTATGTTACAGAAAATTATTATTTGTCAAAAAAAATTATATAATGAATGCTTATTCATTAAATTCTAAGGCCATAAAAACTTAAAAAATCAACAAAAAAAGAAAAAACGCAAAAAAGGAATATACATTTTTTTCTTATTTTCTCACTGAAAGAGAGAATTTATTTTGCTGCTCACTTATTTTCAATTTATTTTTCAAATTTCTGCAAATGGTGTCTGCGGCGGCACCTGTTGACGAAAGTATGCAGCGTCGGTGATTTATCTAGTTATTTAAAATCAATGGTATTAAGTAGATTCAATAAAAAGAGTTTTGCAACAAGGAAAGACGAATGTGTAAAACATCTGATCACGGAGGTGCAAAACAATGTAATTCCATTACAAAATACAAATAAGTGGTTGTATATATTTATAACCCAACAAGAAATCGTCAGTTTTTGTAAACCAAATAGTTATAAAAACAACATACAAGAAATAGGGATAATAACCCTTAAAGAAAAATGTGATTATATTTTTGGAAGTATGGAACTTCCATATTTTGATAACAAAGAAAGGATCATTAACGAAAAGAATGGGTACATATTAGGAAAACCAATGAACACAGAATTCAAGTTTAATGAAAAATGAATTGAGTTTTATATGGATGATAAAGAGAAAAATGGAGTACAACCGTTGGGAGCTAATGAATTAAGACAAGATTTTGACAAACGCAGTAAAGCTATATATAACATACGGGAAGAAATAAAATTAGAGCAAAAACGACAAGAAGAATTAAATTATTTAGAAAAAACGACTTATACAAACACAATATTGAACAGAATAGTGATTACAAGCACAGTTCTTATAATTATTTATGAAATAATAAAGCGTTGGATAAAAATAAAGAAAGAGAAAACAGAAGTAAACCAAACAACAGGAACATATGAACTTAGAAACGAAAATACAGACAGGGGAACAACAATTACAGTAAATGAGGCAATATAAGCACAAAAAGGACTGACTAAACCACATAAAGGCATTTTGAAAAACTCCGAGACCCATGTGTCACCAACGAAAACAGAATTAGAAAATAACAGCTCCCACAAAATAAGTTACAATTAAATGGCATCAAATCCACGGACTTATTCATTTAGAATTCAACCATTAAATAAGCCAAGTCTAGGGTAGAAAAAAAATATAAATAAAAGTTTTTTAAAAATACTTTCCCTTAAAGAAATATTCAACTAACAAGTAATAAACAAGCAAATAATACCACATCAATGTACTTTCCCGTTGACATTAAGCCACTGTCAGCAATAGTAGAGATGTATTCTTCAATATCTTTTATTTGATACCTCTCATGTCTTTTTACATTATGGGCCCCACAAGACCCAGAGTACCTCTCTACTCAACAAGATGTCCTCTTCCAGAGCTTTCATTTGATACCCTACATGATTTTTGTATGCTGGTGCCCCACATTACCCCGTTTTGGGCCCGAGATAACTCAAGGCGGCCTCCGGATTACTCCCCATTGAGATGTACTGTTGGAGACCTTTCATTTGATACCCCACATGATTTTTGTATGATGGGGCACTACATTGCCCCCGTTTTAACCCCTACATGACTCACGACGCCCCACGAAATACTCCCCATTGAGATGTACACTTCAAAACCTTTCATTTGATACCCCACATGATTTTTTGTATAATGGTACCCAACAATGCCGCCGTTTTGGGCCCGGCTTGGCCCACGCCGCCCCCCGAACTACGACATTGAGATGTACTCGGCAAGACCTTTTATTTGATACCCCACATGCTTTTTTGGTACATATAAAAATTTAAGCAGCCCTCCGTGCCTCTTCCCCCTACCGACATAACGACATACAGGAAATGTAAATTCATAAAAGGGAAAGTAATAAATATACTGGAGGTGTAAATTTATAAAAGGGAAAGTAATAAATTTTACATTTTTTGTAAAAAAATTCATTTTCTGTTAGATTTCGCATTTTGCAATAAGTTTTACATTTCTTTAAAACTTTTACATTCTCTGTTAAATTTGCATTTTCTGTTATATTTACATCTTCTGTTAAATTTTAAATTTTTTGTTATATGTACATATATTACATTTCCTGTCAAATTAACAATTTCTGTTAAATTTACATCTGCTATTAAATTTTACAATTTCTGTTAAATTTTACATTTTTCTGTTAAATTTTACACTTTCTGTTAAATTTACATTTTCCTGTTAAATTTTAAATTTTCTGTTAAATTCTACATTTTCTGTTAAATTTTACATTTTCTGTTAATTTACATTTTCTGTTAATTTTAACATTTAACATTTTCATTTTCTGTTAACTGGGGCCCGTTTGACCTATGGACTAAGCAACAACATGTACTCTTCACGAACTTTCATTTGATACCCAAAATGATTTTTTTGATTTTGGGCCCCACTTGACCCACGGCAATCCCCGGACTACCACCCATTGAGATCAACTCTTCAAGACCCTTCATTTGATATCCCATATGATTTTTTGTATTATAGGGCCCAACTTTGCCCCCGTTTTGGGCCCGACATGACCCACGGCGCCCCCGGACTACCACCCAATGTGATGTGCTCGTCAAGACCTTTCATTTGATACCCCACATGTTTTTTGTATTATGGACCCCACATTGCCCCCGTTTTGGGCCTGACATGACCCACGGCGCCCCCCAGAATACCGCTCAATGAGATGTACTCGTCAAGACCTTTAATTTGATACCCCATATGATTTTTTGTATTATATGTCCCAACTTTGCCCCCGTTTTGGGCCCGACATGACGCACGGCGCCCCCGGACTACCACCCAATGTGATGTTCTCGTCAAGACCTTTCATTTGATATCCCACATGGTTTTTTTGGTACATTCAAAAATTAAACGGCCCTCCGCGCCCCCGTCCCCCTAATCAAAAAGGCCCCAAATTTATATGGTACCAAGCCATTGATGACATGAGCTGAACTTCCAAATTTGAGCTCAATCGGTCAAGCCGTTTAAGAATTATGGCCAGGTGAGGAGATATTATAAATATACATATATACCTATATACTGGAAGTGTGAATTCATAAAAGGGAAAGTAAAATTAAGTTAAAAAACAATTTTTTCTAAAAAGTTTTTATTAGTATAAAATGTTTTATTAGAATTAGATAGGTTAATAAAATATAGATTAAGTTAAAAAATTGCATATTTTTAGGTGTAAAACAAAATTTTTGTTTAGGAAAAAACGTAGCATGGAAAATTTTAATTACTAATAATTTTAATTGTTGGTTTAAGGAAATAAAGGAAGGAATTGATTTGAAAGAAAAAATGAATTTGTTGTACACATATACATATATATATATAAAAGTCATATTGGCCCAGTAATTTTTATTGCTTCTATTGATGACGTTTCATCCATAATCGTGAATAGTAAAATTGGTATTTATGCAGATGACATGAAAATCCATAAAATAATCCGAACACTAAATGATAATATTCAGCTTCAGGAAGACTTAAATGCTTTCGAGAAATGGTGTAATTATAACAATTTATCGTTAAATATCGATAAATGTGCTTTTTACTTACACTCGACGTACCGCACCAATTATTGCACTTACACTCGACGTACCGCACCAATTATTGCAAATTATACTTTCACAACAAGGAATATTAAACGGTTTACACAATTTAAAGACTTAGGGGTGATATTTGATGATAAACTAACTTTTAAGCAACATTTTGATGTAATAGTTAATAAAGCGAACTCCATGTTAGGTTTCATTAAGAGATGGTCTAAGAAATTTGATGACCCTTACATTCTTAAATCCTTATACACTACTCTTGACCGGCCTAATCTGGAATATGCCTGCCAAGTATGGTCGCCGCACTATTACGATCATATTAATAGAATCGAGGCTGTCCAAAAAAGATTTCTTAGGTTTGCATTGCGTAATTTACCCTGGTCCAATACAATGATTTACCACCATATTGGGATCGTCTGCAGCTTATAAGCGTAAATTCTTTAGAATCTAGGCGTGAAGTAGCAGATATCGTTTTTATTGTACAGGTCTACAATGATAAAATCAACTCAATATATATTAAAGACCTAATAGTTAAATATTTAAATTCACGAACACGCTTTCGTAATGAAAAAATATTTAATATACCTCTTCATCGTTCAAACTATGGTAAATACGAACCTATAAATAGAATGTTTATGACTTCCAATAACTATAAGGATTAATTTCAACCTGTCCTTTTCTAAAGAACAAGTAAAGAAAGCTTTGTTTAACCATATGTTACAATAAATAAATTTTATTATTTATGTACTATTATGTACATATTATTTATGTACTATTTTATTTTATTTTAAATTATTGACAAAAACAATAAATAATTGTTTACTCTTTTTTATATTACTTAAATTAATTTTTAATTTATATTTAATTTATATTCATTAGTATTTTTAAACTTAAGTTATGATAATATATATGTATTTAAAATCTAAGAAAATGTGTAACTATTTCTAAGTAAACTTTTGTAATTGTTTGAATTAAACGAATAAATAAATTAAACTTTTTTTTGTTTGAATAAATGTTTGTTTGACCGATATTGTTAATATAATATTTTATACTTTGTATATAAAATATTTATTACCAATATTTTTATTCAGGATTTTTCTTAAATTATAGTTATGTCAATATGTGTAGAAGTATATGTAGAAGTATATTTTTACACATAACATTCCTCTCCTTTTAAGAAACTTGAAGGGGTTGTTCTTGAAGAGAACATCACATTCAAGGAAAAAAAATTAAAATTCCGAAAAAATTTGCTTTATTTGGTTGTCATATTGTTCATTATCATGATTGTTCTGACTTAACTTAAA
Source organism: Empis stercorea (assembly GCA_949752835.1). Classification (NCBI taxonomy): domain Eukaryota; kingdom Metazoa; phylum Arthropoda; class Insecta; order Diptera; family Empididae; genus Empis; species Empis stercorea. The sequence continues at coordinate 41,871,613 of OX457085.1, forward strand.
CTACTAAAAAATATAATATTCTTATTTTAAAAACCGAATTATACACTCTTAACAATTGGTTAAGAAATTTCACCTATCTTTAAGAGATTAGGCTCGGTCGTTTCCCTAAAACATTTTTTTATATATTTATGTATTAAATTTATACAATCTTATTTCAATATTTTCAATTTCATTTCTATAATTTTATGATTCATTTCAATAACTTTTCCAATTCATTTTACAACAATTTTACATTTTATGTCAATAATTGTTTCAATTCAATTCTACATTTCAATTTTAATTTTAACCATTTTACAATTAATTTTAATCTTCATTTTTAAACAATTCTTTCAACTTAAACTATATTTTCATAATTCTTTATTTTCATATATTAAAACATCATTTAATAATTTAAATATTTTCCTTTCAAGTACGCTTTCAACTCTTCATCAATATACAGTTTCTTTTTTTTTTACAATTTATAATATCAATATACATTTTACATTTTTAATCTTTAAATAATTCTTCATTTTCATTTTAACCTTCATCTCATCCTCAAAAAAACTTACGTTGTCTACCCTCGTGTGTAGATTTCTACACATATGGAAATATCAGTATATTTTCAATGGTTAATTTCTTTTTTGGGATTGAAATAAAAAAAGATGATGTTCTAATTTTATTTTATTAAACAAAAAGAGTCAAACTAATTTTTTTCAATGCATTTTTAAAGATCATTTCTATTATGTTCATTGCCTTTTTCTTTTATTCTAAGAAAATTTTACGTCGTGTGTAGATTTCTACATATATGAATTTTTATTTTTTTTTAAGGTTTTGGTTGCTTGATCGTGAGTTTGGTTGCTTGATGTGTATTGTGAATTCAATAAGAATTCAAAATATTCACTTACGATCAAACAACCAAAAGCCTCAATGTCACTGAAAGTGTCTAAAAGTCAATATGTGTAGAATTCTACACACGAGGGTAGACAACGTAACTTTTAAAATTATACAAACTAAGAATGATATTGTAACCGGGAAATAGTTTTTTTCTTCTTAGAATGGTGGTAGAAATAAAGTCACGAAATACTGTTATTTTTCAATCAGCGGTTTTTGAAAAAAATTCAAAAAAAGATGGTATTTGTGTAGTTTTCTACACAAGGGTGGGATGAAGGTTAAACTACACCTTCATCCCACAAGGGTGGGATGAAGGTGTAGTTTCACCCACAAGGGTGGGATGAAGGTTCGGTTTTTAAAATAAGAATATTATAGAGCTCAATCGGTCAAGCCGTTTAAGAATTATGGCCAGGTGAGGAGATATTATAAATATACATATATACCTATATACTGGAAGTGTGAATTCATAAAAGGGAAAGTAAAATTAAGTTAAAAAACAATTTTTTCTAAAAAGTTTTTATTAGTATAAAATGTTTTATTAGAATTAGATAGGTTAATAAAATATAGATTAAGTTAAAAAATTGCATATTTTTAGGTGTAAAACAAAATTTTTGTTTAGGAAAAAACGTAGCATGGAAAATTTTAATTACTAATAATTTTAATTGTTGGTTTGGAAATAAAGGAAGGAATTGATTTGAAAGAAAAAATGAATTTGTTGTACACATATACATATATATATATAAAAGTCATATTGGCCCAGTAATTTTTATTGCTTCTATTGATGACGTTTCATCCATAATCGTGAATAGTAAAATTGGTATTTATGCAGATGACATGAAAATCCATAAAATAATCCGAACACTAAATGATAATATTCAGCTTCAGGAAGACTTAAATGCTTTCGAGAAATGGTGTAATTATAACAATTTATCGTTAAATATCGATAAATGTGCTTTTTACTTACACTCGACGTACCGCACCAATTATTGCACTTACACTCGACGTACCGCACCAATTATTGCAAATTATACTTTCACAACAAGGAATATTAACCGGTTTACACAATTTAAAGACTTAGGGGTGATATTTGATGATAAACTAACTTTTAAGCAACATTTTGATGTAATAGTTAATAAAGCGAACTCCATGTTAGGTTTCATTAAGAGATGGTCTAAGAAATTTGATGACCCTTACATTCTTAAATCCTTATACACTACTCTTGACCGGCCTAATCTGGAATATGCCTGCCAAGTATGGTCGCCGCACTATTACGATCATATTAATAGAATCGAGGCTGTCCAAAAAAGATTTCTTAGGTTTGCATTGCGTAATTTACCCTGGTCCAATACAATGATTTACCACCATATTGGGATCGTCTGCAGCTTATAAGCGTAAATTCTTTAGAATCTAGGCGTGAAGTAGCAGATATCGTTTTTATTGTACAGGTCTACAATGATAAAATCAACTCAATATATATTAAAGACCTAATAGTTAAATATTTAAATTCACGAACACGCTTTCGTAATGAAAAAATATTTAATATACCTCTTCATCGTTCAAACTATGGTAAATACGAACCTATAAATAGAATGTTTATGACTTCCAATAACTATAAGGATTAATTTCAACCTGTCCTTTTCTAAAGAACAAGTAAAGAAAGCTTTGTTTAACCATATGTTACAATAAATAAATTTTATTATTTATGTACTATTATGTACATATTATTTATGTACTATTTTATTTTATTTTAAATTATTGACAAAAACAATAAATAATTGTTTACTCTTTTTTATATTACTTAAATTAATTTTTAATTTATATTTAATTTATATTCATTAGTATTTTTAAACTTAAGTTATGATAATATATATGTATTTAAAATCTAAGAAAATGTGTAACTATTTCTAAGTAAAGTTTTGTAATTGTTTGAATTAAACGAATAAATAAATTAAACTTTTTTTTGTTTGAATAAATGTTTGTTTGACCGATATTGTTAATATAATATTTTATACTTTGTATATAAAATATTTATTACCAATATTTTTATTCAGGATTTTTCTTAAATTATAGTTATGTCAATATGTGTAGAAGTATATGTAGAAGTATATTTTTACACATAACATTCCTCTCCTTTTAAGAAACTTGAAGGGGTTGTTCTTGAAGAGAACATCACATTCAAGGAAAAAAAATTAAAATTCCGAAAAAATTTGCTTTATTTGGTTGTCATATTGTTCATTATCATGATTGTTCTGAATTAACTTAAACTACTAAAAAATATAATATTCTTATTTTAAAAACCGAATTATACACTCTTAACAATTGGTTAAGAAATTTCACCTATCTTTAAGAGATTAGGCTCGGTCGTTTCCCTAAAACATTTTTTTATATATTTATGTATTAAATTTATACAATCTTATTTCAATATTTTCAATTTCATTTCTATAATTTTATGATTCATTTCAATAACTTTTCCAATTCATTTTACAACAATTTTACATTTTATGTCAATAATTGTTTCAATTCAATTCTACATTTCAATTTTAATTTTAACCATTTTACAATTAATTTTAATCTTCATTTTTAAACAATTCTTTCAACTTAAACTATATTTTCATAATTCTTTATTTTCATATATTAAAACATCATTTAATAATTTAAATATTTTCCTTTCAAGTACGCTTTCAACTCTTCATCAATATACAGTTTCTTTTTTTTTTACAATTTATAATATCAATATACATTTTACATTTTTAATCTTTAAATAATTCTTCATTTTCATTTTAACCTTCATCTCATCCTCAAAAAAACTTACGTTGTCTACCCTCGTGTGTAGATTTCTACACATATGGAAATATCAGTATATTTTCAATGGTTAATTTCTTTTTTGGGATTGAAATAAAAAAAGATGATGTTCTAATTTTATTTTATTAAACAAAAAGAGTCAAACTAATTTTTTTCAATGCATTTTTAAAGATCATTTCTATTATGTTCATTGCCTTTTTCTTTTATTCTAAGAAAATTTTACGTCGTGTGTAGATTTCTACATATATGAATTTTTATTTTTTTTTAAGGTTTTGGTTGCTTGATCGTGAGTTTGGTTGCTTGATGTGTATTGTGAATTCAATAAGAATCAAACAACCAAAAGCCTCAATGTCACTGAAAGTGTCTAAAAGTCAATATGTGTAGAATTCTACACACGAGGGTAGACAACGTAACTTTTAAAATTATACAAACTAAGAATGATATTGTAACCGGGAAATAGTTTTTTTCTTCTTAGAATGGTGGTAGAAATAAAGTCACGAAATACTGTTATTTTTCAATCAGCGGTTTTTGAAAAAAATTCAAAAAAAGATGGTATTTGTGTAGTTTTCTACACAAGGGTGGGATGAAGGTTAAACTACACCTTCATCCCACAAGGGTGGGATGAAGGTGTAGTTTCACCCACAAGGGTGGGATGAAGGTTCGGTTTTTAAAATAAGAATATTATAGAGCTCAATCGGTCAAGCCGTTTAAGAATTATGGCCAGGTGAGGAGATATTATAAATATACATATATACCTATATACTGGAAGTGTGAATTCATAAAAGGGAAAGTAAAATTAAGTTAAAAAACAATTTTTTCTAAAAAGTTTTTATTAGTATAAAATGTTTTATTAGAATTAGATAGGTTAATAAAATATAGATTAAGTTAAAAAATTGCATATTTTTAGGTGTAAAACAAAATTTTTGTTTAGGAAAAAACGTAGCATGGAAAATTTTAATTACTAATAATTTTAATTGTTGGTTTAAGGAAATAAAGGAAGGAATTGATTTGAAAAAAAAAAATGAATTTGTTGTACACATATACATATATATATATAAAAGTCATATTGGCCCAGTAATTTTTATTGCTTCTATTGATGACGTTTCATCCATAATCGTGAATAGTAAAATTGGTATTTATGCAGATGACATGAAAATCCATAAAATAATCCGAACACTAAATGATAATATTCAGCTTCAGGAAGACTTAAATGCTTTCGAGAAATGGTGTAATTATAACAATTTATCGTTAAATATCGATAAATGTGCTTTTTACTTACACTCGACGTACCGCACCAATTATTGCACTTACACTCGACGTACCGCACCAATTATTGCAAATTATACTTTCACAACAAGGAATATTAAACGGTTTACACAATTTAAAGACTTAGGGGTGATATTTGATGATAAACTAACTTTTAAGCAACATTTTGATGTAATAGTTAATAAAGCGAACTCCATGTTAGGTTTCATTAAGAGATGGTCTAAGAAATTTGATGACCCTTACATTCTTAAATCCTTATACACTACTCTTGACCGGCCTAATCTGGAATATGCCTGCCAAGTATGGTCGCCGCACTATTACGATCATATTAATAGAATCGAGGCTGTCCAAAAAAGATTTCTTAGGTTTGCATTGCGTAATTTACCCTGGTCCAATACAATGATTTACCACCATATTGGGATCGTCTGCAGCTTATAAGCGTAAATTCTTTAGAATCTAGGCGTGAAGTAGCAGATATCGTTTTTATTGTACAGGTCTACAATGATAAAATCAACTCAATATATATTAAAGACCTAATAGTTAAATATTTAAATTCACGAACACGCTTTCGTAATGAAAAAATATTTAATATACCTCTTCATCGTTCAAACTATGGTAAATACGAACCTATAAATAGAATGTTTATGACTTCCAATAACTATAAGGATTAATTTCAACCTGTCCTTTTCTAAAGAACAAGTAAAGAAAGCTTTGTTTAACCATATGTTACAATAAATAAATTTTATTATTTATGTACTATTATGTACATATTATTTATGTACTATTTTATTTTATTTTAAATTATTGACAAAAACAATAAATAATTGTTTACTCTTTTTTATATTACTTAAATTAATTTTTAATTTATATTTAATTTATATTCATTAGTATTTTTAAACTTAAGTTATGATAATATATATGTATTTAAAATCTAAGAAAATGTGTAACTATTTCTAAGTAAACTTTTGTAATTGTTTGAATTAAACGAATAAATAAATTAAACTTTTTTTTGTTTGAATAAATGTTTGTTTGACCGATATTGTTAATATAATATTTTATACTTTGTATATAAAATATTTATTACCAATATTTTTATTCAGGATTTTTCTTAAATTATAGTTATGTCAATATGTGTAGAAGTATATGTAGAAGTATATTTTTACACATAACATTCCTCTCCTTTTAAGAAACTTGAAGGGGTTGTTCTTGAAGAGAACATCACATTCAAGGAAAAAAAATTAAAATTCCGAAAAAATTTGCTTTATTTGGTTGTCATATTGTTCATTATCATGATTGTTCTGACTTAACTTAAACTACTAAAAAATATAATATTCTTATTTTAAAAACCGAATTATACACTCTTAACAATTGGTTAAGAAATTTCACCTATCTTTAAGAGATTAGGCTCGGTCGTTTCCCTAAAACATTTTTTTATATATTTATGTATTAAATTTATACAATCTTATTTCAATATTTTCAATTTCATTTCTATAATTTTATGATTCATTTCAATAACTTTTCCAATTCATTTTACAACAATTTTACATTTTATGTCAATAATTGTTTCAATTCAATTCTACATTTCAATTTTAATTTTAACCATTTTACAATTAATTTTAATCTTCATTTTTAAACAATTCTTTCAACTTAAACTATATTTTCATAATTCTTTATTTTCATATATTAAAACATCATTTAATAATTTAAATATTTTCCTTTCAAGTACGCTTTCAACTCTTCATCAATATACAGTTTCTTTTTTTTTTACAATTTATAATATCAATATACATTTTACATTTTTAATCTTTAAATAATTCTTCATTTTCATTTTAACCTTCATCTCATCCTCAAAAAAACTTACGTTGTCTACCCTCGTGTGTAGATTTCTACACATATGGAAATATCAGTATATTTTCAATGGTTAATTTCTTTTTTGGGATTGAAATAAAAAAAGATGATGTTCTAATTTTATTTTATTAAACAAAAAGAGTCAAACTAATTTTTTTCAATGCATTTTTAAAGATCATTTCTATTATGTTCATTGCCTTTTTCTTTTATTCTAAGAAAATTTTACGTCGTGTGTAGATTTCTACATATATGAATTTTTATTTTTTTTTAAGGTTTTGGTTGCTTGATCGTGAGTTTGGTTGCTTGATGTGTATTGTGAATTCAATAAGAATTCAAAATATTCACTTACGATCAAACAACCAAAAGCCTCAATGTCACTGAAAGTGTCTAAAAGTCAATATGCGTAGAATTCTACACACGAGGGTAGACAACGTAACTTTTAAAATTATACAAACTAAGAATGATATTGTAACCGGGAATACATATTTATCTTTAAATATTTTTGTTTTATTTAATATTTGCTAATCTTTTAATTTAACTTAAATATTCTTTCACTTCCTTCCCCTTTTATTCTTTTTTTTTTATTTATTGTTTTGTTTAACCTTCATAAAGTTGTTTAACCTTCATCCCACCCTTGTGTAGAAAACTACACAAATACCATCTTTTTTTGAATTTTTTTCAAAAACCGCTGATTGAAAAATAACAGTATTTCGTGACTTTATTTCTACCACCATTCTAAGAAGAAAAAAACTATTTCCCGGTTACAATATCATTCTTAGTTTGTATAATTTTAAAAGTTACGTTGTCTACCCTCGTGTGTAGAATTCTACACATATTGACTTTTAGACACTTTCAGTGACATTGAGGCTTTTGGTTGTTTGATCGTAAGTGAATATTTTGAATTCTTATTGAATTCACAATACACATCAAGCAACCCAACTCACGATCAAGCAACCAAAACCTTCAAAAAAAATAAAAATTCATATATGTAGAAATCTACACACGACGTAAATTTTCTTAGAAAAAAAGAAAAAGGCAATGAACATAATAGAAATTATCTTTAAAAATGCATTGAAAAAAAATTAATTTGACTCTTTTTGTTTAATAAAATAAAATTAGAACATCATCTTTTTTTATTTCAATTCC
>OX457085.1:41879744-41899833 GCA_949752835.1 Empis stercorea
ACCAGCGCTGGCATGGGTGTTTTTATCTTGGTTTCACCTCTTGTTCGTACCGGAAACAGATGGTGTTGGCGCAGGTGTTCTTTAAACTTCCTGCACTTCACCTTGCTGTGGCTTACCTGTTGTTGGTTTTTCTTCTTCCTTCCTATTATTTCCACCAGCACGGATTCTTAAACGGAGATCTATCTTGTCGAAACCGAACCATGGTCTACAATCCATACTTTGAATGACTCTTGCAGAGGCGTCGTCAATTTAGAGAACCATTCGGTGGCCCTTCTCATTTGTCGTCCTCTTCAGAATCCTCCAATTCTGGGTATGCAGGCCATCGTTCTGTCTGCCAAGTCTGTCCAGGATTTTCTCCTCATGAAGATTATCTTCATCAGGAAAGAACCCTGAACAAACCGCGTGTACAGGAAGATCCCCGCCCTCTACTAACATTAAATCCGCCTCTTTGTAGGGCTTGATTTTTTTAATAGTTTCCTTCAGCCAACGCTTACTAGCATCATCAGCGCAGTTTATTGATACCCATCCGGGTTTGCGTGCGCACCCAATGAATCGTCCGTGGGTGCCTCTGGGCAGTTCGTCCATGGCGTTCAATATCGCTCTTTGGACTTTTTTAGCCTCTTCCTCGCTGAGCGCCCGCACAGGATATTGCCGTGTGGCAAATATTACTTTGGTATTACTCGCAACCTCGCTGTACGTTAGCTTGCTCTGTGTATGAATTTTATTTCTCTTCATAGTCATCGGTGGCGTACTACCGTCCGATCTATTGCGTTTCATACACAGAGAGCCGGATGCCTTCCGTGCTAATATATCCTCGTACTCTTTGTCCAATCTAGCCCTTGCTTCGTAGTACGGGATACCTGTGGAGATGATCTTTTTTAGCTTCTTCCTTGCCGCACCGCACAACCTCCTGGGCTTCATTTGTAAACCGCTTGACGCTTTGCTGGTTGTTTCTTCCGCGTCGGAGGTTGGCGTATTCTCAATAACGGTGACGTTGTCGTTGTCAGACGACATTAAGTAGTCGCTTTCATCTTCCGTTGCGATGTCACTGGCGTCATTATCTGTGTCGCCTAGTCTGGTTCTCTCGATCATCTCAATAGCATCTGCAAGTAAGGAGCCTGCATAAGCGGCCTCTGACATTGCGGATGCTATTGGTGCGTTAGGGATTGCCATTTTTGTTGTTGTTATTGTTGATGTTGATGTTTGTTGTTGTCGTTGCCTTATTTTGATTCGTTGCTGTAGTCGTCATTGTTGTTCCTTTGTTGATTGTTTTTTGTTGTTTTTTTCCTTCCATATTTGATCCCACGAGTTACGCGACAAAGTAAAGTCCACCACGGCAGAGGTCCGATACCGTGGTAAGGCTGGTTAAAACCGGAGGTCGCCTGGTATCCGGAGTACACCGTTATCGACTGAGCTCACCCTCAGCCACGCAGCCCTCGGCACGGTACGTGTAACACCATTGGCTTGGTCGCACACTGCATATTCGGTCTGTGTCCATGTTTATTATGTACACAGTTCCAGGGGCCACCACGAGGAGGTAATGCAGGCACTTGGCTAGGAACTTCTACAGTTGCAACATTTATACCCTAGGATACAAATGCCTACCCTGTAGAATCCCCACCCCGACCCCCTAGTCCAATAGTAAAGTTTACATCTATAAGAACAATTTTGGCAATTACTGCAAGTGAAAATCTGCAATTAAGACATTTTGCCATTTTATATGGAGAGTTGTGTTGTGCTTTTATATGGAGAGTTGTGTGAAAAAATTTATATGGAACAACCAAAGGGTTTTAATGACAAAAGTGGAAGAGTGTGTAAATTGCAAAAAATGGGCTTAAACAGCCCATTTTCGTTGCTGAAACGAAAAGTTTTCAAATTTTCTGATAAAATTTGAGTTCAAGCCTTCTAAATCTGATTCGTGTGTTTTTGTGTATAATGCAAATGGTAAACAAAAATTATTTTAGCTATATATGTTGATGATTGTCTAATTGCTGGTAATGATCATGAAATAATGAATGATTTGTTGAATTTTCATCAAAAGGAATTTGAAAAAGTTTTGATGCAGAATGTTTTCTTGGGCTACAAATATTGCGTGATTCATTTGGTTTAGTTTTTGTTTACCAAGCTGGTTATTCAAGAAAAATTCTGGAAAGATTTCGAATGATAGACTGTCATCCTGTAAGCATACCTGCAGATCCTAATCAGTCATTAATTAAAGTCGAAACTACTATACAAATAGAATTTCCATATAGAGAAGCTATTGTTTCGTCGATGTATCTAGCAATTGCTACTCGGCCTGACATAAGTTATGCACTTAATAATGCTAGTCGTTTTATGGAAAATCCTTCTAAAAAACATTTAAATGCTGTAAAACGTATTTTAAAATATATCAAGGGCACAGTAAATCATGGTATATTTTATAATCATAATGTAAATTTTCTTTTATATGGTTTTAGTGACGCTGACTATGCTGGGGATGCTGATACAAGACGATCTACATCAGGCGGGCTACCGCGTAAAAAATTCGCATCATGCGATTTTCGCATCCATTGGCACCGCGTAAGAAATTCGCATCCGAAATTAGTTTAGCCATACACCATTCCGGATTTTGGCATAATTTGCAAAATTTTGGCATAATTTGTCAATCTTTTGGCATAATTTATTTAAATATAAAAATTTAACCAAAACTAACCATTAATTTTTAGCTCACTTTGGCTTTTATGAAGTTACCGTCTTGTCGATGTGTCTGTTGCTAATTCAAACGGCTTGGTTCTGCTCAAGCGCCTTGTTAAATTAGTGTTGTCCACCAGCTTTAGTGCTTCACTGTTAACGTGGTTTTCTAGACGAATCTGATGCTTCACTGCGAAACGTTTTACCTCATCCAATACGTACGGGATCTTGAGATCTCTATGGATATCACTATTACGAACATACCAAGGTGCGTTGACTATGTTTCGCAGGACCTTATTTTGGAATGTTTGAATTTTGTTTATATGTGTCTTTTTGGCACAACCCCATAATTGAATTCCATATAACCACATAGGTTTCAGCATCTGATTATATAAAAGCACTTTACAGGGGATCGACAGTTTAGAATATCTTCCAATAATCCAGTTCATCTCTCTGTACCTACACTCCATCTCGCTTTTTTTCTTTTTAACGTGTTCGTTCCATTTAAGCTTGACATCCAGTGTCATTCCTAGGTACTTAGCAGTATTTTCATGCGGAATGCTTACCTCATTAATTGTTATCGCTTGGGAGCTCTCGATTTTTCTATTGGTGAAGTTAACATGTACCGATCTAATCTCATTTAACTTGATTTTCCATTTTTTAGTCCATCTAAATTTATTAGTTGCCTCTTGGAGATTATTAGTTGACTCTCTTATGTCCTTACCTAGAGAAATTAGTGCTGTGTCGTCCGCAAACGTTGCCACTGTAACATTTTCAAAATCCGGGAGATCGCTGGTGTACAGTAAATACAGTATTGGGCCAAGGATACTCCCCTGAGGCACTCCGGCGTTAATTTCTCTCAGTGAGGAATATTCGTCCTCCTGTTTGACTCTAAAATACCTATCACCTAGGTATGCTGTTATGAGCTCAACATATTTTTTTGGTAACATGCGGTTTATTTTGTTGATGAGCCCCTCATGCCAGACTTTATCAAAGGCTTGCGCTACATCTAGGAAGACTGTAGAGCAAATTTGTTTTTCTTCTAGCGCTTTTTCGATGATTGTTGTAATTCTATGTACTTGCTCGATGGTTGAATGTTTTTCTCTAAAACCAAATTGGAATTTTATTAAAATTTAAATTATCAAATTCGAATACAATTATTAAAATTGTGTATTGTAATATTGTGTATGATAATTGTGTATGTTAATGGATAATATTGCAATTTTTTTAAGTGTTATCGAAAGTGAAGTAAATGAAGGAGTAACAGGTAAAAGAATTATGTATTTAAAAGGAAAATATATAACAGATAAATCTAATGTAATGGATTTACCAAATAAAAGGTAATTTATAGATAATTATAGAATTCAATTAAATAAATTTATTTTTATTTGTTTATAGCTTTGTTAAAAATTTTCGATTGTCCAAGGAAGCGCATTTCTCTATTTATTTAATGAAATTAAATATGAATTAAAAATGCCAAAACGTTCAACAGCAGTACCACAAATTATCAAATTGGCTGCAACATTGAGATTTTTAGCGGAAGGCGGCTATCAGCATTCTGTTGGTCAAGATATTAATATTGCTTTGGCTCAGCAAACAATTTCATACATAATATCTGAGGTCTGCACGGCAATTGAAAAAAAAATGTGTCTTAAATTGATCCAGCTGGAAAGGAGTTCAATTTCACTCCTTTCCAGCTGGATCAATTTAAGACACATTTTTTTTTCAATTGCCGTGCAGACCTCTGATATTATAAAAAATGCTAAAAGACATTTTTATGAAAAATATGGATTTCCCGGAATAATAGGTGCCGTTGACGGGACACATATACAAATTATTCGACCAAGTATAGACGAGCACATATACTTTAATAGGAAATTAAAACATAGTATAAATGCCATGGTGGTTAGTTACATTTATAATACATTATGTTTTAAAATTATATATAATTTTACATTCTTTTTTTTTATAGATTTGTAATCATAATTTAAGAATTCTGTCTGTAAATGGGTCTTATGGAGGTTCTTCACATGATTCCCACATATGGGCAATGAGCCAAGAAAGGTCGTTTTGTAATAGATGCTATGATAGTGGAGATAAATCATCTTGGATTCTAGGTAATTTTTAAAATGTTCAATGATATAAATAAAATTATTAATGGATTTTTTAGGTGATTCGGGTTATCCTCTTAAACCGTGGCTGATGACACCTTTCAGAAGTAGTGCAGAAGGTAGTTCAGAGGCTGCTTTTGATGACCGTTTGGCAAAATGTAGAAATGTAATTGAGAGAGTGTTTGGGGTATTGAAAGGTCGATTTAGATGCCTATTAGCAGGAAGGGAGCTTCATTATTCGCCAGGAAAAGCGACACAACTATTAAATGTTTGTTGTGCGTTGCACAATATTTGTATTGATTATAAGATACCCTTTGATTTAATTATGGAACATGAAAATAATGTAGAGCATGATATAATACACCATGAAAATATCACAAATGATAACTTATTAATTCAAGCAAAAAAAATTCGAATTCAAATTAAAAATATTTTGTAATTTATTTAAAAAAAAATGTTAACAAAATTTAAAAAAAATTAAATTACATAATATTAATTTGAAAAAAAAATTATTATATAACAAATTAAAAATGTATTTAACACAAATTAAATTAAAATTAATAATTTAATAAAATTAATAATTAATTGTTTGTATACAATTTGCAGCTGAATGAAATTAAAATAAATTTTTATTATTAGCATACATTTTAAATATTTTGTTTATTATAATAAATAAAATAAATTATTAAATTGATTAGATTTACTTTTTATCACATTTTAATTTCAATTTATTTTTGCTTTTAATTCTTTTAAAGTTAGTTTTCTCTCTTCCAATTCTAACTGCATTCTTTTTATTTCTAAATCTTCTTTATGGCGTTTTGATTCTTCATGTAAATATTTTTCTTTTAATTCAAATTTTCGTTTGCTTAATTTGTATTTTTTGTCTTCCACAACATATATTTGTTGAATACAATCTTTAATTTCTACGTTAATATTTTTATTTTCATTTAGAATATCTATAATTTTTGTATGAAAATCTTTTTGCAATTTTAATTGTTCTTCCAACAATTTATTTTTAAAAAAATTTTTATTTGAATTTGGTTGTTGGTTTTTATTATTTACTGGTGGTATATACGTAGTATTTGGTGGTAATGAAAATTCTGATTCATTGTCATCCAACACTATATCATTACTAATATTGTCATCATTATTAATGTCATTGACAATATCATGAGCAACAGGAGGAGGAACAGGAACAGGAACAATAGATGTGGTAGGAATGGATGTTGTAGATGTTGATGATGCAGCCACCCCAAAAGTTTTGCTGTTGCTATTTCCGAATGTAGCACGATTCAAATTCACCAACTCAATTACTCGTTCTTCAATTGGTGTGAACGATAAAAACCAACTTGGACCACCACCAGTTCCAGAAATGGATGTTGTATTTTTTCTCAACTTAGCCTTTAAGTGAGTTTTGTAATCTACCCATACCTTAAAATTTAATTTTAATTAACTCAAAAAGAAAAATTGTAATTAACATATTGTTTACTTTTTTCCATTGAACGGCTTTTCGAATAGAAGGTCCTTCAGCATTTAGCATTGTTCTCAAGCGCTCCTACAGTCGATTACATTTAACTCGCCCATCTAAACTTCTTACATAACCAACAGTTATTTCTTTATTTGCTTCCAAATACTCCACCATGGTTTCAAATTGGCCGGGTTTAGTGGTTTATTTAGACCTAAAAAAATTATTTATTAAGTACATAATAATAATAATTACTTCATTTATATTACTTACATATTAATAAATAATTAATATTATTTTATGATAAAAAAATAATATGAAAAACCCAATAATAATATAATAATATACTATATTAATATAATATACTATATTATCTTAATTAATTATTTGAAAATTGATTATATTAATAATTTAATATAAATTATATTAAAATTTTCAAAATTTTCAAAAACAATAAAAAAAATAAGTGTACTGTTCGAATGAAAATTTGTTATCAAATAAAATTTGTAATAAAAGATGCGAATTTAGCTATACATAGTAGCCAGTTGCGAAATTTAAACTGTCAATCGGATTATTTGCTATTTTCGCATTCGCAAATTTTGCGAGTTTCGCACTACACAGTACGAAAACTCCGAATTCGGAACTAAGTTTGCGAAAATCGCACTAGGCGGTAGGGGGTCAGGTTATTTGTTTATGTTGAGTTCTGGGGCGGTCAGTTGGTGTTCCGAGCATTGTCAACAACGGAATCGGAGTATATTGCTGCATCTCAAGCGGTAGAAGAGCTTGTTTGGTTGAAGCGTTTGCTATTAGAGCTAGTACCGGAATACGATAAATCTCTTAACATTTTATATGGATTGTCAGAGTGCGATTTAAACTTATAAAGAATCCTGAGTACCATAACTTATAAAGAATCCTGAGTACCGTACCAAACACATTGTCATTGACGTACATTTTCATTTCATTCGTGAAAAGTTTGAGGAAAAAAGTGTGTGACTTCAATACATTCCGACAAGAAATCAACTTGGTGATATTTTCACTAAAGCTTTGCCAAAAGAAAAGTTTGAAAACTTACGAAATGAAATGGGTATCATTGAAATTGATATATAATAATAATAATATTTTTGTTAACATACTGTACAAGTATACTTTAATTTGTTTTTTATTTTAATGTAAATTAATGATTTTTTTTGTTTACATACTATAACTATACAGTAGTACTTTAATTTTTTTTTGATTTAAATGTAAGTTAATGAATTTTTTTTGAATTGAAATCATATAATTTGTGAATTAATTTTTTTTGGGTAAAAGTGGGAGTGTTAAATTTAAAAATAAGACTAAAAATAGAAAAATAGCAGTTTACTCAAATAAAGGCAAACAGTTAAACTTTTGCATTGTATAAAATCTCTTTATCTCTTTCTGTACATTTCTTTTTTGATATTTCTTGAAATATAAAACTTTCTTTCTTCTCAATTGTAACTTCAACTGTAAAGTCGTCACTTTTATATTAGTATTTCTAAATTTAATTCAATTTTTTCTTTATATTATTAATATTATTTTGTCGACGGCCGTCTTTTTAATAACTCCCCCTTCGTAATATATAATTTTTTCAATTTTTATGGACCAGTGATTTTCTGCACGTCGCTCCATAATAATCTGCCGAATGTCACGGATTGGTCCTGTAGTGCTATCTTTTGGCCTAATCATTATAATACAATTCCTTTTTGGAATGTAAGCTAATATTTTATTTGGACGCAATATAATATCTTGTGGATTTTTTAATTTACTTATTCAAAACTATCTACTATTTTAAACTCAACTAGTTTTAACCCTTCTGGTGTTGGTTGTAATAATTCTTGTTCATCCGTTTCTTTTGGTGTGTCAATTTGTTTCTCATTTGTTTCCGTTTTATTTAATTTAGTTAATCTAGATCAAGGTTCTTTTAATGAAAATAAATAGACTAATGGTCAATGATCAGTTAAAATTTTAAATTGAATACTCGGAAACACTCGCATTTATTCTCCACATTAATATTGCCAAACGGAAACACTTTCGAAAGTGTCATTTATCAGCTGATGTTTAATTTTTTTAATTGCAAAATTAACTGGAGAGTTGAAAATAAAAGTTAAAAGTGAAAATATATAAAGTTAAAATATTGCCGTGGCATAAGGCCATCGGTCATAACGCCATCATGTCTTTATGACTCACTCGATTGGGTCGTAAGGCCATCTGCATGATAAAACAAATTGGGTAGGTTGGGTAGGTTATCCAGAAAAATAAAATCCAGAAAAACAAAATCCAGAAAATGAAATCCAGAAATCCCGAAAACGCGAAACCCAGAAACCCAAAATGGCCGGCCAGACAAATATTTCGGGATTTTTCTGGCAGTTTTTCGGAAAATGACAAATCAAGTGATAAAATAATTTTCAACGTATAAAAATGATTTCCTTTTTTCGGAAGTTTATCACATTTTCGCAAAAGGCCAATTTCTTATTACATTCACCGAAAATTTTATAAATTTTGGGAAAAAGTAAAATCATTTTTATAGGTTTGCCCTTTTCCAAAAAATTCCGACAAGATTCCGAACAGACGCCATTCTGAAAAACTTTACTAAATATAATATAATTACTACGTACTTATTTATTACTTATATCACAAACTAATAAACTGTATACAGACGATTATATTAGAATACTATTTTTGTCTACAATTTTCTGGCTCCATAAAGAGAAAAATGATATATTCTGGAAAAATGTAGAATGAAAAGTAGAGAAATTCGTCGCTCTCTTTACTTTTTGTTCTACATTTTCTACATTTTTCCAGAATATATCATTTTCTCTCTTTGTGGAGCCAGAAAATTGTAGACAAAAATGATATTCTAATATAATCGTCTGTATACAGTTTATTAGTTTGTGCTTATATTTACCAAAAGACGCGGATATTTGAAATTGCTACAAAATTATTGAAGTAATTAAAATATGATGGTGTTAAGACTCAAAATTTGATGGCTTTATGAATCACTTAAATGAGTTTTAAAGCCATCTGCATGATTTTTCCAGAGATGGCTTTCTATTGATATTTATAATTAATAATTATCTAAAAAAAATTTATTAATACTATAATTTTTATTAATACTATAGTTGTAATTATCTAAAAAAAATTTATTAATACTATAGTTGAACAAGAAAAATCTTGTATTTCTACATAGAACGTGAGCCATAAATCCATGATGGCGTTATGGCCGATGGCTTTATGCAACTGCACCGTTAAAATTTATAAAGTAAAATCTATGATACATTATATTTCAATTTTTATTCTTTTCTGTACACAAAACAATATAGGTGACACAAAATTTAGTGTCACCGTAATTCTAGTAATGTAATAAATCCGCGATTATCACTTGAAAAAAAAACAACTAACAAACATCTAGTTTGTAAACATTTTCCATCCCTATACTATGTTTATGAAATTAAAATTAAATTAAGAACTAAAAAATTACAGAGTTATTAAATATTGAAACTCCTGTAAAATGTATGTAAAATGTCCCATATTTCGAAATTGCAACTATATATTTTTAGGGCTTTTTTTAAAAAAAAATCCCTTATGTTGACGCTTTTCTGTCCGTCCGTCTGTCCAATGTAAACACCAGTTATTTCATATAGTTACTGTACACGGAAGTTTATGATAGATCCACCGATGGAAAGCTTTATTTATTGAGATGTAATTCATAGAATTTTAAAATTCGGACGGTAGGCGGCGCTATTCGCATTTTGCCAAAACATCTTTTTCCGAATAAAAATTTAATTTTATATAGTAAATGTGCACCAAAAATAAAGTTTGACTTTTAGTTAAAAGTAGAACACGATTTCAAATTTCTACCGATAGAGGCGCTGAATACAAAATATATAAAATATTAACTTTTAAAATGCGATTTCCAATAATCAGTAAACCCCAAAAATTAGGTTTAATATCGCATGTGAAAGGTAGTAAGTAGTAGTATAAAATTCACAGTTGTTATAATTTTAATTTCTGCCACTAGAGGGTGTAACATATAATCAAAATATGCATCTACAGTCGATTATTTAAAAAAAGCCCATAATTATAAAACTACTGATCAGCGGTTCGGTTGCGCGGCATTTTTGTTTGACGGCTTTTATATAACTTTTTATTCATATGATATTAGCTCCAACATTACTACATTTTCTCCATTACTTTATTTTTCGTTACTTGCAAACTAAAAAATATAAACCTAAATTTCCTAAAATAAATTTAATACGAATGTACAAATTGTTTATTTTTAATTCCAGATATTGCCAGGAAAAAAAATATTTACAGATTCTACTGAACCTAAGCTTTGTCTTTCCTGTCATATTAGTAATTTTATGGATTCGACCCATCAGCAGGTATAATTTAACTGTTAGGATTTTCAGTGGAGCAGAAAAACCTTTGTAAGATATTTAAAATAATTATTATAAATAAGTGACACTTAAAAATTTACTTTTTCTTTAAATTATATGTTCTTTAAAAAAGTCTGTTTTGAACAAAACTACTTTAGCCGATGTTTAGTAACATCGTAATTTTATATATCTAGATAAATTACAGACTTTTTAATTTACTTCAATCAAAAGATGCCGCCGGCCACTCAACATCTTTTTAGATATTTTGAAAAGATATGGTAAATTTCAGTGAGAAAAAAATTTTACTTTTTCGTGCAAGTTTTGTTTAATTGTGTGGCCTTGAGGTGTTTTCCTTTATTTGATAAAAATTTCAATTTAGAAATTTTTTATCTATAGGAGTTTGGTTAATTTCATTTTTATATTAGGAAATTAGATCAAGTTATATTAATTATTAATTTATTTAAAAATTTTCACTGAATTAGATAAATATACTTCTATTTTGAAAAAATGTGTAGTGTAATAAGTTAAAAAAACAATTTTTTACTAAGTCACTAAAAACAATTTTTTAACAAAAGTTAAAAAAATTAATAAAAAAAGTGGGAACAGTGGCGTGTTATAGTTATCATCAGTTATAATTTAAATGATTATATTATAAATACACGACGAAGGTCTCTTTCCGAATTTCGGCCAGACACTTTTTTTATAAATTGTTTTGACGATTTTTTAGAAACATATTTAAGTGAAATCTATTATACTATAAATATGTATTTAAAAAAAATATCTTTTTCTGAAATAAATTAATAATAAACAAATATTATAAAGGAATTTACCTAAATATTTATTTGTCCTAATATAAATATAAAAATAAACATTTTCTTTTGATTGAATCAGTCTAAAATTGAAATATTTCTAAAATAAAGGAAAATAAAAACTTTCAAGGGCCAATAAAACGTAAAATTGGAATATGTGTATTTTTCTCAATGCACAGAAAATAAAGAAAAATAAAGTTCTTAAAAGCAAGTTCATCGCCACCTTACGCGATATTGTAATTTTTTTTAATGATGATATATCTAGTTATTTAAAAGCAACGGTAATACACATTTTGTGATACCAATAATGCTGAGTACACACAATATTTTTTAAAGGAAAAGGATTTTATTAGTCCGCACTTTATTTTTATAGTTCAAATATAATACGTCTCAATTTAGGTTTACCCAAAATGTATTTGAAACAATAAGATTATTTGTTATTATTTTTGCGGTAATTTTGCGTTTGAGCTTAATGCCAACATATCTACAATCTTATTTAAATATTGCTTACGACCGCGCTCAAAATTTGAAAAATGAAGCAGGCCGCTTAACTAATATAGATCTACAAAAAAAGGTAAATATCTACATTAATACATATTCTAATTAATTTTTATTAATAATTTATAAGAAAGAATATAAAGTTTTCAAATTTAATTAAAAAATATTAATTTATGAATTATAAGATAAATAAGAAAAGAAAAAAAACTTATTTAAATCACTTCGCTAAAGGGATTATATATTCTTGCCCAATAAATACGAACGATTAAACAATTAAAAAAATATTTATTTATGAAACGAAAAGAAAACTGATTAAAATCACTTCGCTAAAGCATTAGAATTCCAAGATCATTAATTCTATCTACACGGCTTAGTTCCGTACCATTTAAATGGTACCCATGCGTGATGACATATCTTTTACGGGAAAAGCTAATAGCATGACATTTGGCTACATTTAAATCTAGTTTATTGATGATGCACCAGCTTTCTAAGAGATTAAGTTTAGACTGTAAATAGAATACGTCAGAGGCGGATTTGATAATGAAATATATTTTAAGATCGTCAGCGTAAAGTAAGTGTGGAATATCTCCAAGATGTTGTGATAAGTCAGAGATCATGATATTGAAGAGTAAAGGACCTAAGTGGCTTCTTTGAGGAACACCAGAAGTTACAGTGATTTTTTTTTGAAAATAGCCCTTTATGCAAAATTCCGGCTCCATTTTTCTGAGTCCCATTCTGATATAAAATGGAGATGGAATTTATAGTTCGTAAATATCTCCATTTCGTTTCGCGAAAACTGAATCAGATTTGCGTCTCAGAAATGTCTCAGTTTTGTTTTGCTAAAAACGAAGAACATTTAATCTAACAGTTCCGATTCGCAAATGTCTCCATTTCGTTTCGCTTATTCGGAATCTATTATTCCGTTTCGTTCATTTCTCCATTCCATTTCGCTAAATCTGAGTCCAAAATTCCACTTCGTCGCAAAAAACGGAGCTTCGACGAAACATCAGGTGGTGACGTGTACATATATTATATTTACTTTAACTTTAATTAATCATATACCTAGTTTCCATGTACAGAGTTGAGTTGGGTTGAGTTGAAATGGGGTTGAAATGGAACCATCAATTATTCGTTCCATTCCAACTCAACTCAACTCAACCCCTGTTTCCATGCACGCTAACTCGAGTTCAACTCGAGTTGAACTCGTCATGGAAACAAGGTAATAGTTTTGTTTTTGTTAGAATAAGACATGTATTTTTTCTTTGTTTAAAGAAATGTATTTTTTCTTTGTTTAATTTGTTTTAAAATAAAAAATAAGTATATTATTGTAATTAATTTGATTAGTGTGATTGAAGGGTTATTAAAAAAATCAATAGGAAGCGATATTATGAAATTAATTCATAATTAAAGGTAAAATTATAAAATATGCATTATTATAATATATATGTATAACAAATAAAATATCTCATTTTAGAATGCGCTTTGAAAAACTTTCCTTCTTCAAGACCATCAGAACTAGTAATAATAGTTCAAAACTGGTTTAATTATGCGAAGGATCGCATTAGAAAACACCCACCACAGCAAATACCAGCGCATGAAGAGGAAGAAAGTTAAATATTACATTTATTAAAATTAAAATCAATTCAGATGCAGAATTAAGTCCTCTAAAAATTATTTTTACGAAGTCAGACTGGTGAAAAATATTACCTTTATTAAAGGGATAATAAAATATGTGATATTTATTGAATGTTAATGGTTAGAGGAACTATTTATGTGATATTAATTAGACATGTGATTAGACACACCAATCTCATCTCAGAAACATTTCGCTTTTTCTGATACGTTTCGGATATGTTATGTTCTAACATAATTTTCCCTTATAATTACCTTTTTAATATATTTTTTCCTTTAAAATGCACCTTTTAATATGAAGGAGTCTCAAATACTTGTTTTAATATTTAAAATATTTTTATTTCTTAATTCCAACTTAAATTTCAATCTACAATTAACAATATTTTACGTTATTCTTTTTTACTATATTTTATTGAAAATAAGGACTTGTTCAAAAGGAATGGCTTAATTATTCAATGCAATAGTCAGAATAAGAATGACAATTTTCCATTTTCATTTCATATCTTTTATACACAAATTTTTTTATAGTAAACAAAACTGCGTAAGAAATACAAATCAATATATTATTAATTATTTTACGTAAATTTCGTCATCGAATTTTTTAATTAGAATTTAATTTTGCTTATTCGACAAAAATGTCGACCAAGCATTTTTTATTTTCACCGATATAATTAATTTAATTTAATTTTGCTTTGACCGAATTACTAAATATTGTTTAATAAACAATTATTGTGTAATAATTATTTATTACTGAAATTATACAATTCATTAATTAACTGAAATTATACAATTCATTAATTAACATTCATTGCTAACGGATGTGTTTTTAATTAGCTTAACAATAATTAATTAACATTCATTGCTAACGGACGTGTTTTTAATTAGCTCCGAGTTTTAAATATTTAATTAATTTACACTTTTCAATTTCTGTGTTGTGTAATAATCAAAATTTTACGCGTTTTTACTTGATTATATATATTTATTCCCAAAGTTTAATTACCTAAACATTTTTTTTTTACTTTAATTAAAATTTTTGAATAATTGTCATTTCACATAACACATTTAAAAACAAAAAAAAAAAAACTTGAATCGTGAAATTTGATAACTGCTCATTTTATGGATCAATAACTTTTCATAAAGTACATTTACCTTAAGTTATTATTACATAGTGACTATAATCATAATTTAAAAATAAATAATTAGAAACTCTTTTATTCTTATATATATAATTATTGTGATTTGGAAATTTGAACTTGTGTAATTCCCTCTTTGCATAATATACTTTTTCTTATTTAATAACGTTAATATAGTACATTTTAAATTAACTCTATATTATTTTATTATTTTGATTGAAATTCGTAATTTATATAATAAACTTTTAAACATGCATTGTTACAAGAACAGGTAATATGTGATCTTTCCTCATATGCCTCTCATATAAACTCAAAGAGAATTTCATTTTTACAAAAATCTCGAGAAAATACTGATCAGTTTTTTCGTCCCTTACCTCAGAAACAATCACATTCTGGTAAGCCACAGGCCAACATTAATAATAATTTAATTTACCCCAGTAACCTACCTCCTAGTTTATCCCAAAATTTGTCAATTTACTATCAAAACGTAAGAGGACTACGTACTAAGACGTCTCAAGTTTACGCTAACTCCAAAACTTTAGATTTTGATATTTTTGCACTGACGGAAACTTGGTTGATGCCATCTATCAATTCTTAAGAGTTATTTGACCAATCTTATACTATTTTTAGGAAAGATAGACATAGTAATACTTTAAATCCAGTTGTGCCAAAAGGTGGTGGAGTGCTTATTGCTGTTAAAAGCAGCTACAACTCTAATGAGGTATGTCT
Organism: Empis stercorea; assembly: GCA_949752835.1. Classification (NCBI taxonomy): domain Eukaryota; kingdom Metazoa; phylum Arthropoda; class Insecta; order Diptera; family Empididae; genus Empis; species Empis stercorea. The sequence goes on from OX457085.1 coordinate 41,895,186, forward strand.
AACTCAATTTCCAACTTTAGAGCTCATTGACATAAAAATAGAATTCAACAATAAATCTCTTTTCATCATTAGCTGTTACATACCTCCAAATTCAGCTGTTAGCATCTACAATGAACTCATTATGGCTATTGACTACATTTCATCTCTACTGAATAATTTCAATGAAATGATAGTTTGTGGTGATTTTAACTTACCGAATTTATGTTGGAATCAACATGAGGAGGAACCCTTTATGATTCCGAGTCAAGTTGCTTCCAAATTAGAATGTTTACTAATTGATGGTTTCAACTCAAATTACCTAGAACAAGTATCTTCGGTAAGGAACTTCCAAAGCAAACCACTGGATCTCATTTATACCACAAATTGGATTAATCTCACTAATATTCACACTAGCCTCCCGTTAGTCAGTATTGACAAATTTCATCCTCCACTTAGCTTCTCATACTGTTATATTAATCCTGATGTAACTCTGCCAACTATATTCTATCGGTATAATTTTGCTAAAACGCACTTCTCTTCCTTGAACACTTACTTATTATCTGTCGATTTTAACACTTTATTTCAAAATTTAACCATTGACGACGCAGTAGCAAAATTCTATGAGGTGTTATTACATGGTTTTAATATGTGTGTACCTCAAGTCCGTGAAAGAGGCTTTGATTCTAGCCCGCCATGGTTTAATCAGGACCTAAAGAAACTAAGAAATAAAAAAAACAAGGCGTGGAGAAGTTATTTAAAAAACAAAAACAACGAAACTCACATCAACTTCAGCAACCTTTTTAATACCTTTAAATCGTTAGTAAAATCTAAATACAATGATTACCTTAATGAAGTTGCTCTGAAACTTAAAAATAATCCTAAATCATTTTGGAATTTTGTAAATCTAAAGAGAAAGTCTGATCAATTTCCAAACTTCATGTCTTTTAATGGCGAAATCTCAGATAATTCAAAAATCATTTCTAATAACTTTTCTAATAACTTTTTAATAAAGTTCATATAGTAACACTTCATTCGAGGTAGATGAAGCAAATTTTCCCCATTTGAACTCCCTAATAACATTTCTAATAACTTTTTAATAAAGTTCATATAGTAACACTTCATTCGAGGTAGATGAAGCAAATTTTCCCCATTTGAACTCCCTTCCAGACTTCCCAATTTCATCAATAGATCTTTCACACGAAAAAGTAAAAAAATATTTAATGGGGCTCAACAATGATGCGTTTCCCGGACCAGATAATTTACCAGAAATTGTACTGAAAAATTTTTCTGACTCGCTCACCCTTCCTTTAACTATTCTGTTCCAACAATCTTTAACACAGGGGATATTTCCTGATTGTTGGAAAAAATCATACATTAGACCTGTACATAAAAAAGATTCAAAAACCGAATTTACTAATTATCGACCTATTGCCAAACTTTCTTGTATTCCAAAATTATTCGAACTTATAGTGTATGATTCAATTTACAGTCACTGATCGAGTATTTTAAATGCCAACCAACATGGATTTATGAAAGGTAAATCAACAGTAACAAACTTAATTGAATGTTGTTCACAATTCTTAAACACAATGAAGACAGGATTCCAAACGGATGTCATTTATACGGATATGAGTAAGGCCTTTGATCTCTTACCTCATAGTGTCATAATTTTTAAACTAAAAAAACTAGGCTTTCCTCCTTTCTTAATTAATTGGATTTCCTCTTATCTATCAAATAGAAGCTATAGTGTGGTCTTTAGATCCGCTGTATCTGAACCGTATTTCGCTAATTCAGGAGTCCCACAGGGCAGTCATATTGACCCAGTAATTTTTATTGCTTCTATTGATGACGTTTCATCCATAATCGTGAATAGTAAAATTGGTATTTATGCAGATGACATGAAAATCCATAAAATAATCCGAACACTAAATGATAATATTCAGCTTCAGGAAGACTTAAATGCTTTCGAGAAATGGTGTAATTATAACAATTTATCGTTAAATATCGATAAATGTGCTTTTTACTTACACTCGACGTACCGCACCAATTATTGCACTTACACTCGATGTACCGCACCAATTATTGCAAATTATACTTTCACAACAAGGAATATTAAACGGTTTACACAATTTAAAGACTTAGGGGTGATATTTGATGATAAACTAACTTTTAAGCAACATTTTGATGTAATAGTTAATAAAGCGAACTCCATGTTAGGTTTCATTAAGAGATGGTCTAAGAAATTTGATGACCCTTACATTCTTAAATCCTTATACACTACTCTTGACCGGCCTAATCTGGAATATGCCTGCCAAGTATGGTCGCCGCACTATTACGATCATATTAATAGAATCGAGGCTGTCCAAAAAAGATTTCTTAGGTTTGCATTGCGTAATTTACCCTGGTCCAATACAATGATTTACCACCATATTGGGATCGTCTGCAGCTTATAAGCGTAAATTCTTTAGAATCTAGGCGTGAAGTAGCAGATATCGTTTTTATTGTATAGGTCTACAATGATAAAATCAACTCAATATATATTAAAGACCTAATAGTTAAATATTTAAATTCACGAACACGCTTTCGTAATGAAAAAATATTTAATATACCTCTTCATCGTTCAAACTATGGTAAATACGAACCTATAAATAGAATGTTTATGACTTCCAATAACTATAAGGATTAATTTCAACCTGTCCTTTTCTAAAGAACAAGTAAAGAAAGCTTTGTTTAACCATATGTTATAATAAATAAATTTTATTATTTATGTACTATTATGTACATATTATTTATGTACTATTTTATTTTATTTTAAATTATTGACAAAAACAATAAATAATTGTTTACTCTTTTTTATATTACTTAAATTAATTTTTAATTTATATTTAATTTATATTCATTAGTATTTTTAAACTTAAGTTATGATAATATATATGTATTTAAAATCTAAGAAAATGTGTAACTATTTCTAAGTAAACTTTTGTAATTGTTTGAATTAAACGAATAAATAAATTAAACTTTTTTTTGTTTGAATAAATGTTTGTTTGACCGATATTGTTAATATAATATTTTATACTTTGTATATAAAATATTTATTACCAATATTTTTATTCAGGATTTTTCTTAAATTATAGTTATGTCAATATGTGTAGAAGTATATGTAGAAGTATATTTTTACACATAACATTCCTCTCCTTTTAAGAAACTTGAAGGGGTTGTTCTTGAAGAGAACATCACATTCAAGGAAAAAAAATTAAAATTCCGAAAAAATTTGCTTTATTTGGTTGTCATATTGTTCATTATCATGATTGTTCTGACTTAACTTAAACTACTAAAAAATATAATATTCTTATTTTAAAAACCGAATTATACACTCTTAACAATTGGTTAAGAAATTTCACCTATCTTTAAGAGATTAGGCTCGGTCGTTTCCCTAAAACATTTTTTTATATATTTATGTATTAAATTTATACAATCTTATTTCAATATTTTCAATTTCATTTCTATAATTTTATGATTCATTTCAATAACTTTTCCAATTCATTTTACAACAATTTTACATTTTATGTCAATAATTGTTTCAATTCAATTCTACATTTCAATTTTAATTTTAACCATTTTACAATTAATTTTAATCTTCATTTTTAAACAATTCTTTCAACTTAAACTATATTTTCATAATTCTTTATTTTCATATATTAAAACATCATTTAATAATTTAAATATTTTCCTTTCAAGTACGCTTTCAACTCTTCATCAATATACAGTTTCTTTTTTTTTTACAATTTATAATATCAATATACATTTTACATTTTTAATCTTTAAATAATTCTTCATTTTCATTTTAACCTTCATCTCATCCTCAAAAAAACTTACGTTGTCTACCCTCGTGTGTAGATTTCTACACATATGGAAATATCAGTATATTTTCAATGGTTAATTTCTTTTTTGGGATTGAAATAAAAAAAGATGATGTTCTAATTTTATTTTATTAAACAAAAAGAGTCAAATTAATTTTTTTTCAATGCATTTTTAAAGATAATTTCTATTATGTTCATTGCCTTTTTCTTTTTTTCTAAGAAAAATTTACGTCGTGTGTAGATTTCTACATATATGAATTTTTATTTTTTTTGAAGGTTTTGGTTGCTTGATCGTGAGTTGGGTTGCTTGATGTGTATTGTGAATTCAATAAGAATTCAAAATATTCACTTACGATCAAACAACCAAAAGCCTCAATGTCACTGAAAGTGTCTAAAAGTCAATATGTGTAGAATTCTACACACGAGGGTAGACAACGTAACTTTTAAAATTATACAAACTAAGAATGATATTGTAACCGGGAAATAGTTTTTTTCTTCTTAGAATGGTGGTAGAAATAAAGTCACGAAATACTGTTATTTTTCAATCAGCGGTTTTTGAAAAAAATTCAAAAAAAGATGGTATTTGTGTAGTTTTCTACACAAGGGTGGGATGAAGGTTAAACAACTTTATGAAGGTTAAACAAAACAATAAATAAAAAAAAAAGAATAAAAGGGGAAGGAAGTGAAAGAATATTTAAGTTAAATTAAAAGATTAGCAAATATTAAATAAAACAAAAATATTTAAAGATAAATATGTATTCCCGGTTACAATATCATTCTTAGTTTGTATAATTTTAAAAGTTACGTTG